>PUQB01000796.1:0-96499 GCA_003024785.1 Selaginella tamariscina | reverse complement strand
GAGAAGGTGATTTGATATACATTATATATGTTGAGAGTTGATAAAAAGAAAGTGTGTAGCCTTTCTTGATGGTTAAGAGAAAGGAAATGGTTAGACAGGAAACGGTGAGGTTTTCCTGTTTTCATGTTTAACATTTGTCGACCACGGAGGGATTTTGCCATTGTAGTGTTAACATTCATTGAGAAAAGAGGTTAAAGTGACAGAATTTTTATTCTGAAAATGGCTCAAAAGGTATAGAGCCAGATGTGTATAGGAGAAGAAATGAATGGAGCCATGGAGAAACCATCGTCCTGATCCAGCATTAACTGATCAGAGGAACCAAAGCAAGGCCAATAGAGTGGATGCCCAACAGCAACCTGAAACTGACGAAAATAGACGTCAAAATATCCTTGGAAGATAGTAGAGGATATTGCAGAAACAATACAAAATCTGAGGCTGATCCAGAGAATTGGAGGCAGTATCAAACAGCTGGTTTAGAGGAGACATGAGAGGAAGGAAGGAGTGCCTGTTCATATACCGAGATTGCAAGGAGAAGGATCTCCTGAGAACTCCCGAAGAGGAAGGGAGGAAGGTGTAAGAGGAAATACACCAGAGCAAAGGATTATTACAAATATGGCACTTTTCGGGAATGTTTGGGGGTACGGTGATGTATCCCACATTCTCTGCAGGAAAGAAAGAAAATCCGAAAAGGCACTTACAACAGTTTGAAGAGGTAGTAAAACTGTATAAGGTGACGGATGCAGAAAGGCTGCTTATATTTCCACATACATTGAAAGGAAATGCCTCTGATTGGTATTATGATTTAGAAAAGGAAGTCAAGAGGATTATCAGAAGGTTACTGATGCTTTTAAGGAATATTTCAGAAAGGAGGAATTGCCGGAGGAACATTTAGAGAAGTTAAGGACTATCCTTCAAGGCAAAATAAGATGAATATACACACCGTTTTAAGAAACATGAGAAAAAGTGTAAGGCATATGTAAAGATGGATGCCTTATTGCAATGGTATAAGCAAGGGTTGCTAAAACCATATAGAGATTAGCATTATCAATGAAAAGGATAGAGAGGATTTCATTAATCAATTATATGAGAAGAAGAGAAGGCAGATAGAAAAGATTGAGAAGGAAAGTTAAAAGTATATAAAGAAAGGAAGAATCCTCTGATGAAGAGGAAGAGGAAGCTGATGTAGTAAAGGTTCGTAAATATCCAATAATGAGAAAGCATTGGCTAAATAATGAAAACTTTAAAGGGAATGAATTAAGGAAGAGATAAAGGCAAAGTATGGTGCACTAAATGTAATAATCCTGGTCATACATGGAGGAATATAGGCTGCAATTGCCTACATGCCAAATATGTGGAAAGGAAGGACATGTACTCGGAATTGCATACATTTCCTGAATCAGAATGTGGCTCGTATAAGAGAGAAAGGAGAATGATGAACGTACCTCCTAGAAGGTTCCCACCTAAAGGAACCGTGGGAATGATAGGAATGATAATGCTATTCTTATGAGAACAAATAATATATCATATGGCAGAAGGAATGAGATAATAGGAACAATGGATATTATGAGAGAAGGAATGATGTTCTTTACAAAAACAAAGAAAATAGGTATTATGGAGAAAAAATGGACACATAGAATGGACAACAGAAATATACATCCTATAAGAAAGAAATGATAAACAATATAGAGGAGAAGAAAGACCTTATCAAGGTCAAAGAGGCAAAATGAGTAATATAATCACACAATGATAGATAAGGACCACATGTAGGAATTTTCCTTCCCAGTTTGTTATACATGTGGTGAAACAGGACATCTCTAGGGAATGTCCTAGGCGGAATGTACAACCTCCTACTTCCACAGAAATGTGTGTAGCCTACAACACAGCTAATTCAAATAGAGAGGAAAAGATGAGTATCCACGTTGCAAGGGCAGTTATAGCTCTTCAAGGAAATGAGAAGGAAATTCTTGTTATGGAGAAGAAGAGATAGGTACTATTTCTAACAAGAAGAGGGACTTGTTACAGGAAAATGTAAATGAGCAGAGCAAAATCCTGACCAAAAAGGTCGGACTGATAATGAATCAGATGGCATAGACAAAGGTGATAAACAAAGGCAAACAAGGTTTTTCATTTTACCATTATAGGATAAACAATGGACTTCATATATCACCAAGCTATAAATCAAGAGGTAAAAGTTACGCTTGGACAGTTGATACAGTAGCTCCTTACATAAGAAATCAGATATTGAATGCATTAAGTTTGGTTCAACAAACATCACTTTTGAGTGAAGAATATATAATTTGTAAAATGGATAAGGAAGTATTGTATAAAGGTGATTATGATGGACAAGTTCCTTGCATCACAGTATATGTGGGCAGAAATAAGTTAAAAGAGTATTAATAGATGGAGGTTCATGTGTGAATTTTATTAAAGAGGTGAATGTAAAAGGATGGGTTTAGGACCAATCCAACATGCTCATTTAACCTTAAAATGGCTGATTAACGAAGTGTAGGCCATTAGGTATAGTAAGAGCAATTACTATATCCGTTAAAGAACTTAAATTCAAAATATCCTTAATAGTCTTACGAATGGAAGGACAGGATGCAACATATACTATGTTGTTGGGCCGACCTTGACTTAAAATTGCTCAAGTTTTGCAGGATTAGTGCTCAGGAAAAATGACAATAGGACAAGTTCATATGAAAGTGGATATCTATACGCATGCTAAGAGATATCTAGCAAAGAAGGACAGACCAATTGCATTGGAAGGATATGATTGGATGCAGGGCTTGGATGATTAGGAGGAAAAAGAAATTTTAAAGACATATCCTGATCTGAAAGCCCTTGCAGAGATTGATTTATATGCAATCGTGAAGGAGAAAAGGAAAATCTCCCAGAAGGCACAAGGAGACGATCAATTAGGGTTGCAGGAAATATTTTATAAGTCTGTCCCTTATGAAATGAACCTATAGGAACAACCTTTAAATTATACTTAATTTATACTAATGATCCTTTAAAGCAAGTGAATATAAACACAGAAAATAAGCCAAAGAAACATGAAGAAAAAATTATTCATGAACAGGAAGAGAAAGCAAATGCTGATCTTAAGGAACAAGATGAAGAAAATCAAGTGTTACAACTTAAGCTATCAACTTCTAACCAAGAACTTACGAAAGTAAAGAACAACTTTTGGAAGTATAAAGGAGAGAATCCACAATACCATGAAGATCAACATCCAAAGGAAGGAGTAAGATAGTTGCCGTGAGGACACATCAACGAATAAGGAGGGGATAATGTTAAAAGTAAAATATTAGGAGCATAGGACGTCTATTATGGAGAGAATAAGGGTAGGAAGGTCTGTAATAAGTATGGAAGGAAAGGTTGTGAAGGAGGAAAATCCTTACCAAGAGGAAAAGGGAGTAAGGAAAAGAAGAGTAAGGAAAAGGAAAGCAAGTCTCGGAAGGAAAAGGATGACATGGCGAGAGGAAGGGTAGTTAAGAGTTAATTAGGGCAAGGGAGAAGGAGTCTTCACAAGAAGTTCTAATAGGAGAGAGGGTCTCCACAAGAAGTTTCAGCAGGAGAGAGAGTCTCTCCACGCTTTATTCTCTTGTATTCATGTTAGAAACGAAGGTGCATATTATAAGATCTTGTGTGTAGCCAAAATCCATTTTTGCCCTTGACTTTGGAGACCAATCATTGTGGCATTGAGAGATGATTTGATATACATATATATACATGGATTCACCAATGTTAAGGGTAAACTACCCCGAAGGTGGGACATACCTCTATTGTTTGGAAGTTGAAGTGGCACAATAGAGAGTTGTGTTTTTAATGACACAAGCTAAAGCTTGCACCGGTAGAAGAATAACGAGCTTAATTATAAACACATGAACTCTCACTACATATCCTACTTAATATATGTGACATAGTCCCCCCCTATATTTTCCTGTTTTGTAAAGTGGGTTAGCATGGAATCTCATTCCCAATGGGAAAATCCTTGGTGAGTTTAATTTAACGACCCATCGACCCTTAAACCCTGACTTGGGGGTTTAGAGGGTGGGGTTAGGGTAACCCTAGGGTTAGGTCAATCCTAATATCCAACATGCTGACCTCACCAAAATTAATCAATAAACTAACCAAGACAAGGAAAATAAGGGTAAGAGTTTTTTAAAAGGTAAGTGTTACCTTCGCCCACAACAATCCATTTATCATAGCTTTTGAGAATGTTGTGGTTTTTGGCTATAAACACCACTATAGCTGGTGGTTTCCATAGTGGTGCTCGAGGAAAGTGGCTTTTGAAACCATACAGTGGTGTTTCATCTTGACTTATGTGTCCACAGTGATATTCGTTTGTGGCTTATATCATGGTTTAGGGAAAAGTGACATTTTGAGTGCATTAAATAATAGCTTTGGTAACGAAATATCTTGTGTGTGGCTTTTAACCACGTGATATCTTGCATGGGTTACGAATGTAAGTTTAATGTAAGTTTAAACTTTATACTGCTAGGAGAAAAAGGCTTGGTTATGGTTTTTGTAGTGCCACTCACATACTTAAACAATTTTTCTTTTAATATTAGTCATTGTCAACAAGAAAGTACTTCATAATGCCATATGGCATATTGGTCAGCTACACTTTGTGTGTGCATTGAACTTCTAACTAGCCAACCCAAAATGGAATACTATTTGCCTGAATATATTTACCATCATCACCTGGTATGAGTAGTTTTCAACTTGATAATCTTTCTCCTATGTACTATAGAAATAACCACCCAACATGTTGTCCATGTAGTTGCACAACGTCATTCAACTGAATGACCTTGTAACCTTGTTTTGTCTTTTGACAAAATAGAAAGCGCTCCAGTTTAGTCCACTTCTGTTTGGTGTTCCGTTGAAGTGTACAAGGCACTAGGAGTTGTTCTCCATTCCTTGAGCATTCTTCTAACCATTGTATCTCTGATGAGCACCCCTGCACATTGCTTGAAAGTACAAGCCCTGCTTGCAAACCTGCTCAAGTTTGTATGACGACTACATCCCATTTATCAGCCATACTAGGCTTCGACCTTCTCATGTCTCAAGGTGGAATGGACACTTACTTGAAACTACTTCCAAGGCAATGTCAAAACCCTTTTTGGCCATTGACGGATCATTGTGAGGAAGAATGCATATTTCTTGAAGGATATCATCCACATGCAATATGCATGTCGAATCAAATTGAACTCAAGATGGTGCCAAAATTGGCATTCCAATAGCCTCATGGAGGACAAGCTGAGATGTATGTGAGGCACAATGATATCTGTTCATAAAAAAATTATAAATGGATTTATATGAAATAAATGGATTGCAACACTCACTTTTGGAAAATGGTAGAGAAGTACACATAAATCCGCCCACAAACATCCACTGAAAATAGCTCTGTTATGTCATTGTAGCATGTTTCTCTTGCACAAAAACTGATTAAAGACACCTGAAAGTATGTCAATATCATGAAGTTTTAGAAACGCAAACTTGGATTTTTGGGGTCACGAGTCGCAACACAATTTGTATATAACACCATTCATGTGAACAACATTATGCCGATAAATATGGTTGTTGAAATTTTGCTACTCTTTAAGAGATGGTTCAAGAAGTTGGGAAAGAGCTTGCATTTGAATTCTGGAAATAAGCTGACCTTTGTGCATCTTCACCAAGATGCCAACTTCTACAATGCGACTTCGCCAATCTTGACTTCCCATTTCAAAACATATCTTGAATAGATCAATTGCAGCCTTCTCTGAATCAACAACCACAATACCATTTTTGACAAGCACCTCCTCCATGTCAGTTGATGTTTTTGGCTTGATGAAGTTGCTGTTGAGGATTGTTTTAGCCTGTCTAGAGGTAGCAAGCCATCTAATTTTGCCATCATGAGCTCCTGGATTGTGGTAAAAATAACCTATGCAAAAGAAGCAAAGTTAATGCCACTTCTTGGATTAGTAATTCCTTGAATTGAACAGTTGTTGGAAGTGCTTGCGGTCTAGTGAGTACTTTTTAGAAGACTGTACATAGTTGCAAACTAAATAACAACATTTAGAAAAAAAAAATACCTGAAATGTGTCTTTGTGAATGTCATCTTTATTTCAATATTTTTGTATATGTAGCATTGAGGCATTTGAAGTCACCTTCATATCCGTAACACCTGATGGAGAACCATACAGAAAAATGCTTTCACAAACATGGCCACGACCAAGTGCATGAAGTAGTGTTGACTGATGCGCTCCATACTGCTCATACCACAATACCTCCAATGTGCTACATAACTCTTGAACGAAGTCTAGTGTTTCTATTGTCTAGCCGTTTGATCTACTCCAATCATAAAAAATCCTTATGAGCTCTATCAGCAGAATACAAAGTCGAAAGTCTGTAGCATCCACTAGCCCGTCCACAACATATATCTGGAACCATTATATGAAGTGCTAATGTTCTTGTGCACGCCAAAATCCAAGTCGTGTGAATGGGTGGTCTGGGCGTCGGCCTTTCTTCATGCAAGTCACCCTGTGTTTTAGCATTGTTTTCATTCTTGACATTATAGTTGTCACCTCTCTTGCCTTCTCCAATTTTGTAAACATCCTCTCATTTGATATTTTTAGCACATTTAAAGGCAAGAGGTGCATAAGATCATATGCTGAGACTTGGAGAATATTCAACCTACAATGCAACATAGAAAACTTTCTTTAGTACCTACCATTTATAAGAATGTAAGCATATACCCATAAATTTCAAAGAGCCAATGCAGTCAGTTTTCACCACAAACTCTAGTATCTCTCTGGATATCTTGTTTCCTAGATGCATTTGGGCTAACTCCACTTCACGCATTGCTGCTTGGATGTCCTCCAGGAGACGTTCAAGAGGAGGCTCCATGGAATTCTGAAGTATATTAGCATGCTTCCATTAGGTACCATCTGTCATCATTGGAGTCCTGCATTTTCAACAAGAATTTTTGCCACCTGCATTACAACATTGACAAATCAATATTAAATTGATACTACAAACACTTATCGTTGGAAAGCTTTACCATTTGAAGAATTCTCAAACGGAATTTTTGAGGTAAACCACCAAAGTGTTTAGGACTGATGACATAGTCAACTTAACGCCCTCAATGAACAAGGTTATAAGTTCTTCTATAACTAGGTTGGTGAAAGAATTGAGGCTATATGTTCCAGCTTCCAACTCTGACTTGGGAATATACATCAATGGTAGTGTCATTTTTGCAACAGAGCTTCCATGTAAACCTGAATTCAAGATCTTGGCGTTCACAACACCATTGCTTCATTGTTTTATTCTTGTGGCCTAGAAGCCATCCCAATGCAATTGGAGAGCCAAGTTCCTGGGGTCTCATCTCACAAGCACATGGCGAGCTTGGAATATCGAGTTGCAGTGAGGGCAGTTGACAATGTACATACCAAGGGCATTTGCAGCCACTCCTGTCATGTAGTTGTTTTTTTGTGGTTAGAGTCGGATGTATTCCTCACAACATGTGCAACAAATTGGGAGCTCGTATTACTGCTCTGGATCCCAAAATGCCTAGTATTCCCTCCACTTCATGCCTTCCCAAATCTCTGCGGCTCCTGTAGAGGTTTTCCTTGCCAAGTATGTCGTGCTCTCCATGGGCTCAAATCCTCAAAATAAAGCAACTTCACCTTTACACGTAGTTGAATCCTTGCAGCTAGCGGGATGTAGTAGAATGAAATGGTCTTCTTTATGTCTACTCCACATGTTGGGCACTCTTCCTTGCAGTTCTCACATCTGTTCCTCAGGACCCTAAAAAAACAAGGGAATGTTAAAGTAACCCTATATTAAACAAACTTACCCGCAGCTACAAACCCCATGTTGATCAATGTAAACAAAAGCTGGTTCATCTTTGTGGCAGCAGAAATCATGCCTTGTTGCTTCAGGCAGTCCAAGTTTCTTTAGCAAATGGTCAAGTTCTTTTGACGATTTTGGCAACTTCAAGTTACCTACTCAGCCACTCCATTCTGGACACAAAATATGTGTGACACTAAGAGCGTCTGTACCAAAAATAGCTTGTAATAGTCTTGATTGCAAGGCCTCGAATACATGCCCTGTGTCAAAAGTATTGCATACTTGGAATAATGTCCTCAACATTGTGGCTTCCATCTTGGCAATGGTGGTGTCCCCTCCTCAGAAATGTTCTCCATCCCCTCAGAAAAAATAGAAATTTTAGGACTCGAGTAGCCATTGGAAGCTAAATGCTGCAACGCATCTCCAATTAAATCTGCCTGGAATGCTTGATGCTGTGGCAAGTTGGGCGGGTTTGTGACATGATACCCTTGGCCTTCAGACTGCTGCGGGTGTTGTGAAGACATTTTTTCCATTGCCGAATTGTGAAGGTGCTTGTAAAAACCCGATCTATTGTAGTTCTTACCTGCACTTCCATGTTCAATTGTGCATTTGTTGCACTTGCATACGTAATCACTAGATGCTCTTCTTGTTGTTCTTTGTTATGAACGTTGTTGCCATCTCCATGCACCTCTAGTCATTGTTTCCCGATTCACTATGTATTGTCTACACTTTGGCATGTTCTTTGCCCTAGTTCATTGGAAGCTAAGGGATGTTTTGTAATGATAATCCAAAAAATAAATGAAGATAGCTGCAGTCGACCAAGGAGGGCGGTTGTCCGTACTTACCCACGCACATTTTGTAAATGAAACATGTTGAGCTAGAGCCACAGAATTGAGACATGTACTCATTTGGGTTTTTGTAAAGCATAGGGTTTTCTTGTTTTTGTGTTGGGGTTTAGTTTATTTAGGCAGCGCACTTCTCAGGTCAAATCTAGCATCAGCCTGGAGCGTGATGAATCTACATTCCTTAACAAAGGATGAGGTGTGCGAGCTGCTTCTATCTTGGTATGGATCATGTGGCTTCGATTTTAAAACTAGTGATGAAGGAGCATATCAATGGAGAGGGGCTTGTTTCAATGTCATCGAGGGACTTGAGAGTAACATGGGAGTGCCATGAGGAGTAGCGGCCACAATAGTGTGTTGGGTGGAGTCATCCATGAACAATGAGAACCCACCTCCAACAAAATGGAGACGCTAAGGTTCTGATCCATGGCAGCCGAACAAAAGTGCACATACACGGTAGTGAAGCCAAGGTGAGTAGGTTTGGAGGTAAGCAACTTCTTTGGTTTCTGCCTCCATCGACAAGGATGAAAAGTGCTCCAAAATAATCACAACCAAAGAGATCCACATGGAGCTGAAGGTAATTTTTTTGAATTATTGGATTGCAAAATTCAAGGGGCCGGATGACAGGAAGTATCTTCCTCACAGGACAGAGATAGTGAATCAGTTGTATGGTGCCAATTGCTCCTCAGAGACCCGCATGCATGCTGAGAGAAAGATCTACATGAAACTCACGAGTCTGCGTAGAGTGATAACAAGAAGGAAGGAAGCTTTGAAGGCGAAAGGTTTGTTGGGGAGATTGTACAAGTGGGGACACAGTAAGGTCGATTTGCTAGCATATGGCGTGAAGCTTGGTAAGGGAGATATGGATTTCTTCAAGAATTTGCATTTGGCAAGGATGGTCAAGCCGCATCAATTCAAGGAAACAAAGGCAAGTATTCTGTTTTTTGTTTAGGGTCTGCCATTTATGTTTTGTCATTAGCATGTTAGAACTGCTTTAGTGATGGAGTGGCTTGAAAAGAAGGAAGAGCACAAGTATGCTATTCTACGAGTTAAAATTGTTACCCTGGAAGACTTAGAGAAAGACCTTCACATACCATTCCAAGTCGGTTTCTCGCTATTTCAGGAGTCTCATCCTTGCCAGGTTTCCTAGCTAGATTTTGAGGTAAGATTCTTGATTTCTTTTGTTTTCATTTCATAGCTAATGTTCCTCTATAACTCATGAACAGAATTTGGTTTTCTAGAGATAATATCTCATGCTTTATTAATACAACTGATGGGCGGGATTAATCCCGCCCACAACTCCATTCAACGAGGAACGATGAGCGGGATTAATCCCACCACAGACTCTACCCCTTCGGAGTGAGTCGAAGTGTTGCACAAGCATCCATGATGAACCTAAGTTTGTGCATAGCTCAGAAGATGAGAGTGACAACTCTGAACGCACCAATGTGAGACATCAACCTGCCAAGAGATTGAAGAGTGCCTCGTGCAGTGGAGTTGTGAGTTGTTTGTTTAAGTATTCATTCTTTTCCTTTTTGGCATTGACACAAGTTAGTCTTCTTGTAGACTAGAAGATGAATACAACAAGAATGATGTTGATGATAATGTTAAACATGATGAAGCTGCTGGAAGCAACAACAACAACATCAAACAGAAGGTTAGTAGCACTCTAGAATCAATGAAAGCTATTCCGAACTCGCAAAAGGTAACTTTTATTTTCTGTACATGTTATTAATGTTAGGAACTATAGAAACCTAGGGATCGTGAAGATGTTGACTTTGAAACAAAGCTGGAGGATTTTGACGGTGTCAAAGCTAGGGGTTTTGGACATAAAACCAATAGTGGAAATGCTCATGTCTTGGATGTGCATGCAGATATGAAGTTTGTAGATGCGGTTGTTGATGTTGGTCAGGTGCAATTAGTTGAAATGCCAGAGCCTTCTCAACAACAAGATGAAGATGACATGGATACTAATCCTAAGTATAAGGTACTCCATAGATTGTCTTGATAACTTTGATGCTAGCTTATGTGTTCATTTCTAATTGCTAGAAGATTGCGAGGAGAAGTTCAAACAACTGGATATAAACATCATGAAATATTTGGGTGCATGTTTGATAAAGCAGCCAACAGAAAAAGTCAGTTTGATGACCATCAAATCTTTCGCTGTTGCTTACAACAAACAAAAAGGGATGAAGATATTTGCACTAGGCCCATCAATGAAATTCTCCAAGGCACTGCAACATGTTACACATAAAACAATTGAAAGAGGTATGCTCAAAGTTGACACCATCATTTGGTGAGTAAGAATTTTCAAGAGTGGACAGTTGTTCGTACTGGCAAGTAATTTTCATTGGCATGTAGTTTTCGAGCCACTCTGTTGGCTAGCTATGAATTCACCATGATCTAACCATTATGTATCAAAAATATATATATCATAATGTAAGACATCATAAAAGTTGCATTGACATCCTTCAAAAAAGTCACTTTGGACTATTATAAAATTAACACATAAAAAACCAACAATAAAATCACATCAAATTGCACTGCACAAGCTACTTACAAAGTTAGTGTCTTGAACACTATGAAGGCCCTATATAACACGGTATTGTATAACACTGTAAAATTTAGCCATTAAACCACACATATAATCACACATAAACTCAACCACCTTCATTTTCACTATATAAGTCATTAGAAAAAGACTGTTAAAAAGACATTTTCAAATAGTGTTATTGATAATGGGAAGTCTACTTTACAACCAAATGTCTTTTAAGATGGCTTTTAATGACCAAAGCCATGGCAAATGAATCATTGTGGCCTAGGGTTTCTCGAGGTATATAAGGATAGCCAGTTGAACTACCCCTAAACACCTAACACACTAAGCAGGGTTGTTTCTCACTACATATAGGACTTGTCAACATACACAATGGGTCCCTTACTATAAAATAACACTCAAAATGGAACATATGTGATTTATTTTTGAAGAGCATTAAAAAATTACATGTGATTTTAGGAGGTGCACTTTGATGAGTCTTTTTTAAAAATCACATTGTAAAATAACACTCAAAAGGGATGCATGTGGTTTTTTTTAGATCATAACAAAATACATGTGATTTTAGAAGGTATAGATTTCACACATAACATTTTTTACAAGTGTAACTCTTTAATTCTTTGTTTCCCAACCACATGTGATCTTTTTTGTTTGACCTAGATTAGGCTAATGTTGTCGTTGCGATTGTGCACATGCCCAAAGCCGCAAGGTGCAAGCTAAAGGCTGTTGCATCCCCTACACTACCATGCGCAATCATTCAAAATGCTGAGAACATTGCTGGTAAGTGTTGACAACTACTAACATTGCTGCATTGAGTTATCTTCTTACCTTTTGAATAGTGGTCCTAATGCTTACAATGAATTTTTGAGGTCATTGTGAAAGAACTTGATGGTTTATTCTGTTATGGCTGAGAAGTGTCTTATGCTATTGAGTTACCTCCTTATGAAGGCATTACAAATTTATCTGGCACTAGTGAGCTTTGATTTTTAATTTTGTTGTAGGCTTTTTGATGTTTATTTTTGCAGGTGAAAAACATCCTTGTAGATATTGCCATGTGAAGTGTGTGAACAATGGAAAATTCTCTAACGTGCATAAGAAGATCAGGTTTCCTGATGTGGACAAGAACATGGACTTTATCTTGGACAGCATCAGAAAAGTGACAAATAATCCAAATGCCTTGAAACAAGTGTGCAAGGAAAGAGCAAGCTTTTGCTACTATGTCACTCACAAGGACATGATTTCACAACTGATCATCCACTAGATGTGATGCATTTGCTGGCACTTGGCATTGCACGATAGACAAATAGTGACACTATCAATTACGTGAAAATATATACGTTTTAACTAAAATGGGCATGCCTATAATCCCATTTCTTAATAATTAACAATTTTAGTTATTTAATTAGCATTTTCTAATATTAAAAGAATATTCTTTAGAATAATATATATTTAAAGAAAGAATATTCTTTAAAATATACGTTTGAAGATAGAATATTCTTTAGAACATTCTATTTTTGTAATTGACCCTTTAATAAATTATAACATTCATGGACCAAAAATTAATAACATTATAAAAGTAGAAGGTATTAAGTTATATAATATATTATATTTGAGATTATATGGGCATGAGAGGTACATTATATAAATATTGATGTTGTTATTAAAATATTAATATTTAAATGTAAAATTAATTAAAAATTTATAATAGTAATAATATATATAAATATATAAAATCCTATATAGTCAATCTTCCATATCTTTTTATAAATTTATATAGTTAAGTAAACAATTTGGTACTATTATTAAAGAGTTTATTATAATTATGGATATTAAATATATTATTTTATAATTTTATAATTGCTTTAAGCTTAGAAACATACATTCTCTTGTGGTTTTGCTAATTGTGATTTTATCAACGCTTCTTGACATTCACTCATATCGAATGGATTTAACATTTATAAAACATGCTGAGTCTTTTTGATTGGGAGACCATGTTTTTTTAAACATCCATTATATCTTTACTCTACTTCTCATATCACCTTTTTTGTGGTTTGAACCATGCAACTTTTATTATATTATTTTTTGTGATAACTTCAAGTGTGTCGATAATTTGACCCATCCAAATAGGCTGATTATATGACACATTTAGAGTAATAAAGACGATCATCAGTTTTTGAAGATCCTTACAACAATTAAAATATAGTTTAGTTTTTTGGTTTCTTTGTCCAATAAAGTGTGGGGTTTGCACTTCCACATCACTACTGGCTTTTATGTCGTTTGTGCTCATTGATGTCATTTCAATCTTCTCTCGCCACCTTGTTTTAGGTCAAAAAGAATGTTGTAATTCTGTACTTGTGACAATAGGCCCTTTTAACTCTCAAACAACAGTCTCCCAATAGTCGACCATATGCTTATATAGTTCTAAGTAACCAATTGCCTTATTAAAATTCTTTGGCATCGATTTTTGAACCCATGTCACATATTTTTTTGATGCCATCAATAATAACCTCTTATTCCTTGAGTTGGCAACTCAATAGAATAGGGTGTGGTAGTCCTTCTGGGAGAAGTGGCTTTCCATCCTCTCCACTTTTTAAGAGCATTAAGTCCTCTTTCAGTAACCACTCCTGCTCTGATGGCCGTAACTTGTACTACATAATAGGTATACCATCTCTTTGAATGATCCATCTTGTTGTGGATCAAGCACATGTATTCTAATGGGCGTGACACAGAAAGCATGCGGTGTGCATAGTACTGAGACCAGCAAGTTTGTTGTGCAATCATGTGGGCCTCCATCTTCTTTGAATGGTAGTGATCTCCACCAAGGTTTTTGCACAAGCCTCTGCAGCCTTCAATGATGTACAAGTGTCACACTTGGAAAAGCTAGAGTGTTTTGCAATCTCTACATCTATAAAATGAGTATTCCATATGTTGTTGAAAGTACCAGTGCAGATTGTTTGGAGCCCCATCAAACTGAGGCACTTGTTCACATGTTCACACATCTTCAATTGAGTGTAGATTGAAGGCAAAACCTTGAGATTTCCCTGACACCTGCATTTGCGGTTCAGTTTGTGAGGCATCTTATCTACATTTGCTTCCACAAAAGCTTTGAGTATCTTTATGGCTTCCATAATGTGAGAGCGGGTTTTGAAGCAAGTGTTCCATGTACTGAAGTGCGCGCTCCATCTAGCCACTCATCCCTCCGGCAGTAGAACATGGTCTTTGGGATTCCGTATATATGTACCAAGCTTTAAAGTAGATGGCCACCTTATTAAATACCATGGATGTACTTTAATAACTTGTGTCCAAGGCCATTATATCAATACACCCAGTTAGTGCAGCATATACAAACTCATGCCTTTGCTTTTGGGTGAGCATACAAAAGGCATGTCTACATTGGGTAATTTCATTTCGGATTGCTATAACTAACAACACTTCTTCTTGCAATAGTCAATCGTGGAAATGCTAGTAACACTTGTCGAAGATGTGGGATCCATCTTGACCTCTTGCTAGAACTTGCAGGGGCAGATCTGCAACCCATGAATCGCCTTTTTCTTACTATAGGACCAATGCAAGGAACCTCTTCAAATATGGGTTGTCCTTCTAGAATGTTATTATTGAAATCCAGCCCTGAATATGTTGAACCATCTCGCTATCTTAATTCATATGTTTGCCACCTTATAAGGGATTCAGGATGCAATGTGCCATTAGGTGAAACCTTTGTCACAACTACACCCACAAAGTAAGCCCTAATTTCTCTTTTAATACAGCTTCCATTGGATTTACAGCTGTGATGATGCCCCTCCCAACCTCGATATCATGAAGAAAGAGAATCACCTCATCCATCACAGCAAGCAAGCCATAATTTGATAAACTCGTACTACTATTTGTTTGTGAGTCTGCATTCTCTATGTCAGCCTTGACTTTATTCACATTCACAATACATGAGAACCCTCTTCAAAATTCCATTTCAAGAACCTTAATATGCTTGTAAATGGTGTTCACCCATATGTACGCACAAGATCCTTGGGCAATATTGTGACATAATGATATATCATCTCGAACTTCCATAGTTCCAGTGCCAACTATCTCATTGTTTCAAAGAAAATATACATTATCTTCAGATTAAACATATTGTCTTACACATAAATAATTGTGTCATTTTGATATATGTTTATGCAATATACAAAAAAATTTGAATCGAGAGTGCTTAATATATATGCGGGTGCAATAATATATAACTATATATAAGTATAGATTATCATACTGATTAATATAAGTGGTGGCGGAATTAATCCCGCCACCCCTTCCCCGCCTAATATAATGGTGGGCGGGATTAATCCCGCTGCCAACTCTCTCCGACAACGAAGAGTCAACGGGATTAATCCCACCGACCTCTTTCTCATCAGAGGAAGAGTCGGCGAGATTAATCCCACTGCCGATCTCTCCGACAGGGAAGAGGCCGGCAGGATTAATTGCGCCAATGCTTTCTCGCGATGGGGAAGAGATCAACGGATTAATCCCGCCCACAACTCTCACCGACAGGGAAGAGGTGGCAGGATTAATCCTGCCAATGCTTCCTCTTCTCCTAGAATTGGGGCGGGATTAATCCGCCGACCATTTAGAGACAGAGAAGCATTGGCGGGGCTAATTCACCTCCGAAATGGTGGGCGTGATTACATATTGGCTTGTTATGTTGTGCCATTTGGTGAAACTACTTTAGGAATTTATCCGTTCACATATCCTTCCTTAATTAAAATTTTTAGCTAACCAAGATTTCAGAGAGATCTCGAAGGGGTGGCAAGATTAATTCTACCAATGCTTCCCTACCTCCTAAACTAGTCAGTGGAATAAATCCCGCCCATAATTATCTAAAACAGGAAAGTGGTGGCGGGATTAATTCTGTCACCCCTTCCCCCTCCTAGAATGGTAGGCGGGATTAATCCCGCCCACAACTCTTTAAATTTAATTTTGCCTGCTCTTCATCATTTCAAAGAGTTGTCGACGGGATTAATCCCACCACCCTTTCTAAAAGACAAAGAAGTATTGGCTGGATTAATCTTGACATGCCTTCCTATTTCAAAGAGTTGTGGGCAGGATTAATCCCGCCACCTTTTTTAAGAGGCGAAAAAGAAATGGCCGGATTAATCTCGCCACTCCATTTGACCCTTGTCTAGGTAATTAATAATATTTATAATTATATTCTATAAAATTGTATATAGGATCCCATTAACAACTCTTTAAGATCTCGGCTAACCGAGAATTTTAAGTAAAAAGGATGTGTAAATGGAATAAATCCCTAACGGATTATAATGCAATTCTAATGGATTCCTAAACTCTTAAATTATAATTTTAAAAGAGAACGTAAGAGAGTGAATTTTTATAAGTATTTCTAAATTTGTTTATAATACTTACTTATAAACAGCACTAAGGGTGCCATGCTTTTTTAAAACAATAGCACTCAATTTAATGTCGTTCCTAAGATGATCACTATTAAAGAAAAAGAAGATCTGAAGAGAGAAAATTACAGAAATGAAGAAACTCTTACCGGAGAAAGAACCAGATCTGAATTTGAGTGGGAAATTAAATACATTTTCAAATTTACATGTTAGACTGACAATACTTATGTCAGAATTTCAAATTTTTAAAAATAAATAAAATAAAATTTAAGATAAGTTGACACAAATAACCCACTCTCTGACATATATACTCTTTAATTCTAATGATTTTTACAATTTACATTTAATGTATTTAACATTAACAAGTGATTCAAGCTGTTTAATATTACGAAATTTTAGTAATTATTTTACATTTTTAATATTCCAATATATATTATTAAGTATATATTTAAATATATATACTTATACAATAAATAAAATGATATATTATTATGTATATAAATATATTCATAGTGTGTTTATTAATATTATTTTCTTAATTATTTGAGTAATTATCTACATTTTTTATATTAATGAGATATTCTTTATTATTTTCTTATTATCCCAAGAATATTCCAATATTAAACCTGATTATATAATTAAATTAGTATATATTTTGAATTTTTTCAGTAATTATTCTACATTTGTTTATATAAATGAGATTTTCTCAATTATTTCAAGAATATTTCAATGTTAAACCTTATTATCAATATTAAATTAATATATATTATTAAATTATATATGAATATATTAGATAAAATGATATATTATATATGTATAATTTAAAATATGTTCATAGTGTGTATATTAATATTTTCACTTTAATTCAATGTTTTTTTTGCACACATATATAACCACAATCAAAAATTTACATATACACGTGCACACGCATTAGAAGCACTTGCAGAGACACATATGCACACACATACACAAGTTGATGAGTGGATCACGATATAAATAAATGTTCAAGAGCTTTGTATTTATGATTTAGGGTTTAAATCCTAACCAAACATTTATATTTACACACACTTTACACTAGGGCTTACATATACATACACGACATATTTTATAAACTTTTACATGCACACACACCCCTTAAAAGCATCCCACAATATGCATTAAAAGCACCTTATGCACACACATACACACATTGATGAGTTAATTACGATATAAATAATTCTCCATCACATGTAATATGTATCTCTCGAAAGCGAAACCATTCTACAACAGATGTCCAAAGTAGCTTCATGATAATATATATTTTATTCCTTTTAGGGTTTAGATGTATCTTACAGTGGATAGGAAATGCAACGGAGGAGAATGCGGCGACGTGGAATGTGACAACGGAGTGCAATAGATCAATAGATCTTTCTTCACAAGGCGTGGTAGTGCAAAAAGACGTGGTGGTGTAGTAGGGTTTGAAGGCGCATTAACATAGGTAAATCTCTCTCTCACATGCACACTCATGTGTATACATATACATATATATCTGCGTGTGATAAATAATTTATTTATTTATCTATATTTACATATACATTTATGTGTGTGTATCTATATAATAAAATTTATTTATTTATCTTCGCACCACATAAGCACACTCCTGCATATACATATAGATATATATCCATACATATATATATATGTGTGTGTGTCTGTATAATTTTATTTATTTATCTATCTCTGACACACAGACACACCTATATACACACACACACACACATATATATATATGTATGTGTGTGTGTGTGTGTGTATAATTTTATTGATTTATCTATCTCTGGCACACACACGCACACACATGATATACATATACATATACATATATACATGTATATGAGTGTGTATCCGTATAATTTAATTTTTTTTTATCTATCTCTCCACAACAGTCCTATATATACATATACATATATATATATGTGTGCATCTGCCTAGTGCACGGGATTAACCCAAAGGGCGGCGGGATTAATCCTGCCACCCATCACCTGCCTAATGGGTGGCAGGATTAATTGCACCACCCATGACCTACCTAAAGGGTGGCGCGATAAAATCCGCCACCCATGCCTGCCTAAAGGGTGACGGGATTAACCCCGTCACTCATGACCTACCTAAAGGGTAGTGCAATAAAATTTGCCACCCATTCCCTGCCTAAAGGGTGGCGGATAATCCCACCCATGCCTAAAGGGTGGCGCGATAAAATTCACCACCCATGCTCTGCTAAAGGGTGGCAACGATAAAATCCGCCACCCCGCCACCTAAAGGGTGGCCGGGATTAATCCCGCTGACCCTTCCCATGCCTTGTGGGTAGGATTATCCTGCCAACCGTTCGAGGAGGCGTGGAGGTGGTGGGAGGAGGATTAATCCCGCCCACCGGGCATGGAAGGGGTGACATGATTATCCTGCCACCCTTTATGTCTTAAAGAATGTGGGGGGATTAATCCCACCCACCACACTTATTTATATGAAGTGTTATGGGTAAATGGGCGAGATTGATCTCGCCCACCATTTTAGAAATTAAGTAATGGCGGGATTAATCTCACCAACCCTTCCCTGCCTAAAATGGTGGGCGAGATCAATCTCGCCCACTTTTCTCTGAGATGGAGAAGGGTGGCGGGATTAATCCCGCCCACCAATTTAAGAATTAAATGGTGGTGGATTAATTCCGCGCGCCCCTTCCCTGCATTCTAAAATGCTGGGCATGATTAATCCCGCCCACTTCTCTTTAAACAGAGAAAGGTGGCAAGATTAATCACGCCACCCTTTTCATGCTTGGTGGGCGGGAATAATCCCGCCCACAACACTCTCATATGAATAAGTGTTGTGGGCAGGATTAATTCCGTCCATCAGGCATGGAAGGGGTGGCGAGATTAATCCCGCCACCCTATATGTAAATGTCCATATGTATTAGTATATAAAAGTTCTTTATCTCTTTTATTTACTTCTATAATCGTATCATAAATATTTTGAGTAAAAGCCAGTAAACCATGTAAAACTATCTAAAGCTCACATTTGTGGTGGTTCTAAAATCAAATGATACCAATTTTTTTGCATTATCACAAATGTGAAGATTTGGACACTTAATCTTGTCCATTCTTTCAGAAACAAAGAAGGGTGTATGTGAATTTACTAGTGTATAATATATATATAATATATATAATATATATAAGCACATGTTTGTTTGTATATTATAATTTCTTGTTATTTAAATAATTTGAGCACTTCAGAGAAAAATATGTATAAACCCTGTAAAGTTTTAATAATGTATTTGCATATTCGGGTTTATACAAGTGTGTGTGCATTTTTATATAAATTGTATTCATAGTGTATTATTGTGCAGAAAGACAGATTGATTAAACAAGAAGATTCAGTCATTAGTATAGAGTCGTCATCAACTTCTAAGAAAGAATTAAAATAAAATTTATTATACTTGGATATGTGCTTAAAGAACTTAATCATTTTTATATACAGATCTAGAATTGAGGTGACATTGAAGAGGAGTAGATGAGATGGACAAGGGAATTCTAGAATCAACTTGACCATATTTCAAAATAAATGGAAAGCGCATTGGATTAATCATAGTTATTGTCAAACTAACTAATGTCACATCGCGTGGATAAGCAAAACAATGGAAACTAGATTCACTAGTCAAGCACCCGAGGGCAGACTGTGAACCGAGAATGGACGATGCTTGAAATATATGCCTTGTTCTATTCAATGTCACGTTTTGGATCCACATGTCGCCACATACGACAAGAACCTCGGGTGGTTCTATCGGCTTGTGGATAATGACGTTCACGTGTTCACCAATGATGTCAACTATGGAGTTTTTCTTCAACTAAGCGAAAGCCCATCTATAGAGGGGATCCGATTAAATGTCTACTTCGAGGATCTCAATACTCATCGAGTCGGTGTATTTATAGCAAATATTGTTTCACAATATAAAACATCCACAAGTGAAGCAATCGTCACTCTTCTTATTGAAGAAGAACACAACGACATCATTAGGGAGATTGAGAGGGTGGCTTGGTCCTAGGTTCTTTACAAATCACGTTCAATTTGTTTAGGAATCTTCAGAAGCTGGAAGAATGTGCCAAGAACATTAGAACAGCTGCAGTCGGGACTCACACATGTTGATTCTGACTGCAGAAGAAAATCATCTGTCGTTTTGTCAGTTGCACCTATGGCATCCCATGCTACAATAAGCCATAAAGAAATGATGTTGGATGATAGGATTTAAGTGTATAGTTAAGTATTGCAGTGTTAACCCCAACTTCAATTATAGGCCACTTAACCAGGAAATATGTAATAGCATATGGAGAAGATGAAGGATGACAATTCTTACACTATTCCACATAATGCTGTTTTGTGCCCATACTATGAAAGAAAGAAAGGCACTAAGATAGTTTGGGTGACAACACCAGAACAAATCACAAAGAGAAGAAAAAATCAATTAAGTATTACATTATTAGCGGCTAACACACGATAACGACAGCCCAACGACTTCTCGATGAACACAATAAAGGAACGATGGCAACAAAACTTTCTGAGTATACCCATGATAAGATGACAAAAAGATCGGCATTTTTGCTAAGCCGAATCTCACAACCGAGCAGTATCATAAGCTATCAGCGAAATGGGACGTTGTCGACACCAACCACTACAACAGTAAAAATGGGAGAAGTTCAAACACACGCAATCCATGTGGGAAAATCTTAGGCGACCACAAAGAACTACTGTAGGGAGAAAACAAAATGCGAAGTACCGGGTAAGAAAATTGTTGTGGCAGGATTTATCTCGCTAGTATATTAATTTGTTTCTTTTTAATCTTTAGAGAGCTGAAGAAATTGCAACAGTTGATTTTGCACAGGTTGGCATGAAGGAAACATCCTTTTTGATGATGTTGATTTCTTGCCCGAGGACAAGGTCTTTGCCAAATGGGTGGGGATTATGGAATTGTTCGCAAAAGAAACACTAAAAAAGAAGCATGCAAGTGAAGGGGAGCCCTCAGAGCAGTTTGCAAAGACACCCAGTAAGACGCCAAAGGCTAAGTCTATTCAAGCTGCAAAGGATGTAGACAACGACTTCAAGCTCACATGGTTGAAGCCTTTGAACGGAACAATGGTGGAGGAGATGATGTCTTAGCTGATTTGGCAATTGATGGCAACTACATATTAATAACAGCAGCCCCACCTCTCATTTTCATCTCCAGGCAATGGAGCTGAAGACGATCAGGCACTTTAAGGAGTGGTTGGGAATACATTGTCATAAACTAGGTTGGACCTCAGCTTCAACATACGAAGAGGTCAGCAAATATCTACATGTGACATACAATGATATGCTTGTGCAATGGGTGAACCAATCGGAAGATCTGGGCAAGAATCTATTGCATGCCAACGCTAAAAAGGAGAACATCACAATGATGCCTTCTCTTATGGCAGTCCTTCAACAGCAGAGAACCGAGTTGAACCTTATAAAGAAGGATGCTACGAATCATGACAAGCCCTACAGATGCTTGTTGTTGGATTCAGAGACTTTATGGGGTAACATCACCGCCTATAAAAAACCGTTTCAAATGCTCGTGATGGATCAGCAGGTGTCAAAAAATCCTTCATCAGATAAGGCACTAGAGGATTTGGTGAAGAAACTTAGCCATACAAGCATGTAAAAAAAGGTAATTATTATTGAATTTTTGGATGCTTTGCTGATACCTACATTTTTAAATATTTATTTCTTAATTTTTACTCATGTCATCGTTACTTTTACCTTCGTCTTTACCAAGAAGAATAGACATCGTTGCACTGGATTTTATATGAACAATACTGATTCCAAATGTATTAATACGGTTGTTCACTTGATTGTTAGGAATGCGCTAAATAATTTCAAACTTCCAAATGACTAGCCAAGCATCTGTTTTTACTCCAACGGGCCTCAACCTCCATCCGATACATCAATAGCTAAGAGGGATGTATTCGGCAATGTACGTTATTCAAACATTACAAGTTAGACTGCACGGAGCATCGTCAACTTGATCATAGTTCCTCACAGTGATGCATGGGTTTTTGACTACTGCACTAGGGGATCCGTCTTGAAGGAGTTTTACCTTCGGGATACGTATGTGTTTGCCGTTGAAAAGGATAAGACCATGGTTGAGGACTTAAACAAGTGGATAGAGTGGTTCTCAACTGACTACCCTAACAACCCATACAGGAGTATTGGGAAAATTCCCTCCCGAGAAGTGTGATAGTTCTAAATAGGAATCTGATTCAATGTTGAAGTTTGAGAACGATCTTGAACCAAATATTAAACCAGAAGTTATCTCAAGGAGTACAAACATTCACTTACTCTATTGACCATGGAAACATCAACAGAAGATATGAAAGATATTGAACGATCTTCCAAGCGGCTAAAACCTTCTTCGCCTCACTCAGAAGGTAACAACGAAGAAGAATTGTTAATGAATTGTTAAAGTGATGAATAGTTGTAAATGAGTGTAACATAAGGCATTTTTATAATCATTTATTTTGTACAGAAAATAAATTCTCAAGGATTAAAGAAGCTTTTAGTTCAAACATGGGTCACACTAAATAATATACCTTACTAATTATAAGGCCAGTTAACTATCATTTTGCAGATGTAATGAAACAGTTAAGAACATGGATTTTAGTAATGGCATGAGGTAACATAGGAGTTTGGCAAAAATTTCTTGTGCCACATGTCAGAATGACAGAGTTCATGCAGGAAATGGATAATAATGCAGTTCAAAACATCTTTACTACAGGGACCATTTCAGTTTTTGCATCACCATTTCAATTACCTTCAGTTTCTAAATCACTTTTTTCAACGCCAGTAATATCTGAATCTTGTAAGGATAATGTACAAGTAAATGATAAAAGGATAGGTAACAATATAGCGGCAAAAGATAAATGTGAATGGGACCAAATAAGTGAGTTACAAAGCATTCGAGAGGCAACGCTACCGCTTGTTACCCATGGTCATATTGTCTTGTTGGATGTTAATGGGGTTTTGCTTCATCAACAAAGGCCTAAGGACAGAGAAAAAGAGGGAGATTTCATTCGTTGTCATGGTAAATTTCAATATGATATCATTTTTCGTTCAGGGTTGGACCGTCTCTTTAGAAAGCTTAAGGAGATGGGTGCACTTGTGAGGATTTGGTGACTTGAGAAAGCAAAGCTCAATACACACACACGCACACACATACACACAAGTACACATACATCTATGCATTCTCATCATGATTTCATGCATGCAGTTTCACAACTTAACAATGTTATTGAATTTGCTTAACAAACATTGTAGTGTTGCAGAAGAGGTGATTCGTAAAGATTGGATTTTTGACCAGCGAATATATTATAAACCTCTCGAATTCTACGATGTAAGAAAGGAAAGCAAGCCATACTTTTTCAAGAATGAATTATTAATTGGGCTTCATTAGGAGATCAATCAGTTAAGGATAATGAAGAATGCATATATCTCAATGGTAGACGACTCTCATCAAAAGGTTATGCTTAACCAAAACATTACTTGTATCCATTCAATCACTTTTGACCCATATTCTGATGTTAATACCATGGATGAGCTAGTGAACTACTTGGATATGTGCCTAAAAAAAAGAATCTTGAAAACTTTTGTGAGTAATATCCACTATATAAAACATACTCTGACGCTTTTCTTTCTCGTGATTTTGAATTTTATAAATTAAAGGAGAGCAACTGAGCACTCTATAATATTATTATTAAGGAATGTCATTTTTTAAGCAAACCTTTATACACTCCTGTTCTTATCACAACTTATGTATTAACAAGGATCATAACTTCTAATTACATTCATGAGAGTATTACGTGGTGGCAACAATATAAAGATATTGACCAAAATGATTTAATTAATCCGGAGAATGATGAGTTAGACAAAATGAGGAGATTTCTTTATATTATTTAAAGTATTTACAAATAGATTAACAGGTTAATAAGAAAATGATTTTATTTATAATTATGTTTGATAGTATTTTTTAATTATTATAAAATGTTTTTATAATGAAAAATAATAAAATTTTAAGAATATTCCTTACTAAGTAAGATTAATGAAGGATTAATTTGTTAATTAGTTAATATTTAAGGCTTAATTATATATTAATTAAAAAATTAATTAATAATTAAAACTTAAATAATTAATAATTTATTTATATCCTCATTTTCATGTATTATGCCCATTTTAATTATAACATGCATAAATGCAAAGAGGAGCTTATGCCAAATATAAGGTAGAGCAACATCTACTTGAGATTAGACAATCTATAAGTCCTTATATGCATAGTAGGAGATTTCAAAAGAATTCATTCATAAGGTTGGCAATTGGAAAGCAAATGAACACCAATCATTCTGTCAACTCTACAATGATTATGTGCTAAATGGGTTACTAGACGAAGAAATGGAAGAACTATAACAAATTGTGCAAGACATATGTCATCTTTTCTATGATTACAGTGAACTTCTGGGTGGATTGAAGAAGGCTTGGAACTTGCAATCAGTTTCTAGCATCTTGGTGCATCAGCTTTTTGAAGAATCAAAGTCAATCATTCAACATATGCTTGATCAAAGCTGATATCAAACGTTTTGATTTGGTTGTTCAAACATGGTGTTACAGGTTTGGTTTTGTTTCCATATTAGCTTCACTCATTAAAACTAAAAATGCAAGCTTAAACGGCTGAACAGCATGTCAACCAACATTCTTGTGTTATAGTAACAGGGTTTTCTTTGCTAGATTATGGCACTGAGAAAGATGAAATGCTGCCCCACAACATTGGGAGAATGTTCTAGCAAATTCCCTAGTCTCAAAGAATAACAATGTCCATGAAGATAATTTTCTATGTTTCATTTTGACTTATGAACTTTAAAATACTGTTTATTTAACTTAGAAATTGTTCCATTCTTCATGTGGCACGTTGTTGGTACTTTTGTGTATATCTTAGCATTTTTCACATTCATGTTTTGGCAGGGTTTTTTTGTGTAAATAATAAAGAGGAAGCAAATGACGTAGCATTTGTTCGTGCCAATAGTGACTGGGAAAATTACTTTGAAGGCGTAGTAGTTTGCATTGGGCAAGGAACTTCAAGAGAATTGTGCAGTTGCTACAAATGGTTATGGGCTAGCGTCAACCTTGACTAAGCAATTTATTAGTTTCATGATTAAGATATAGTTTTCAGAGTAGGTGATAACTTGGCCGTGGATGTTGGTGACATTCCACATGATTGGTATGCAAGCTTCAAATATGTCTTTAGTGCTAGTACCACTCAAGGTGAACAATTATTTTTTTAGCTGAATATTACAGGTTGAACTTACTTAGAGACAACACAATTGAAAAAGATGCCACTGGGTTAATCGTGATGGGTCGAGACATGGAGCCTTATAATGAGAACAACATTCTTCATGTGAAGAATATACGTGAGGTCTGTATTTTGTCATTTAGAAATGGAGAAGGAACAAAGAACAGGTTTTAAACTGGTTTTGAAACTAGAGAAACTACCTTACCAAATCGACTATTGACTAGGAATTGCTCCTTTGTGGCAAGTACCTGGAGATATTGTTAGAGCTAGGAGCAGAAGAGGAAATGATATTTGGCTTGCATTAGTTACTAGCGTTTGACTACTCTTCACATAAACTTAAACTCACATGGTTAGAATATTGGACTGAAGGTCGAGTTGAGAGGATTGAACAAGATTGGGATTGCCCAGAGTGCTTAGTTCCATGTGAAGTGGACCATACCCACACTAGTCATAAGTTCAAACCTTGTAAAAGCTTTTATTAATGAAGTTGGAGAACTTATTGTAGTACTTATTTAAAACTCTCACAAAATAAGACATGTGTGTTCATGTCATGTACACACATATGTTTTCTCTGTACACATATCACACTTTGTGTATGTAGGCATTCACACACACACACATATATACATGTTTATAATATAGGTTCACTTTTAATAGTGTAATAGTATATGCAACAAGAAATATATTAAGTATAATATATATTTTGCAGATGTGACAAAGGTCTCACATCTGAAGTGATATAATCAATTATAACTTGTGTGTGTGTTCAGATGTGTGTGTGAGAGAGAGAGAGAGACGGTGTTCTTAGCCACGCTCTTAAGACTTCTAAGGCTCAATGGTATTCTATGTGTGTGTGTGTGTGTGTGTGTGAGAGAGAGAGAGAGAGAGAGAGAGAGAGAGAGAGAGAGAGAGATGATGCTCTTAAGACTTCTAAAACTCAATGGTATTCTCTCTCTCTACACGTTTTGCACTCCATGTATGCAAGCATTCACACACACCAAAAGGTTTAGCAGTTTTGCATCTTCCTCACATGGATCACTTGATGGTTATGGAGAATGGCAAGATGCAAAGGCGATGTCACACCCATCACAACTAGTCTACAACACCTCGTACAATAAGGCTATGAAGGCAAACTCAGGACACCTTGCATTGAAGAGATGCAACTACAAGGACCAGGCTGAGGCAATGCTACAACAATACCAGACAGTACATGAATTTTGTGAGGAGAAATGGCCACGTTTTGATGAGGTGGACTTTAGCAGTGCTAATCCAACAATGAACATGGAACGTAGGGTAGGATCTGGGCATTACTTACTAGTGGAAGCTGTTGCCTATTGTCTAGATGGCAGCTCTCACCTAGTTCAAGTGGACTGGGTGTACACATGGATTGCCAAGATAATGCATGGCAAACGATAAAGATTGCAAAAGGCTTTGAAAGATTTGCATGCTCCACGAGAATATCAACTTGGTGCAAGCAATGCAAATCTATTGGCTGTGGAAGCAACACGTACAGATTTCTTCATAGTTTTTTTTTTTTGGCTTAGAAAAACGGGAGCCATACTATCAAAATCGCTCTATAGCTGTTGGTAGTGGCATTGTTGTCTGCTCTACTCATGACAAAGAAGGAATAGTTAAGTGGATTGGGAGGACAACTGCAAGTCCCTACCTTGAAGTACGTGGACACTTTGACAATCAAGGTAACACTCAAACTACACATTATTGTGATTCTAAAATGTTTTCTTGTTGCTTAACAGGATGTTGTGATGTGGCCAGAGAGCCTCACGGATTACAAAACAAATATTCGGAGGAAGAAGTAAAAGAAAAATTTGAATGCAAATTTCAGAAGAATATAGTATCCTATGTTTTTAATAAGGAGACTATAACTTAATTAGATATTTAATTTAACTTAAAATTTTGGTTTAGTCATAAATAAAGTAAAATAATTAATAATATTCTATATTTGAAGATAGATAGATAGAATATAAAAAAACTATGCTTTGAAATATTATTGAAATAAGAAATACTATTTACATGGAATGTTTACATTTATTATTAAATTAATGTTAAGTGGATATAGAAATTAACTTCAATATATATCAATTAATAAATTCAATATATTAAATGGATATAAAAAATTATTCTTTATATAGTTCGTCTAAAAGTTTTTAAAATATAAATATTATTTCTTATTTACCCAAGGTTAATTGGAAATCCCCGAAAACTAAGGTCACATAATCACATTAAGTATAAATAAAAATGTATAAATATCAGACACATATACACACATAAAATATTCAAACACACAACTATGCACATACACACATAAAACATTTACACTCACATATATGCATACACATTAAAACATTTATAGACACATATATGTACACACACATATATGTCACACACACCACATCACAACGCACAATAACACACATAATAAACATTCACACACGTAGACACATAACAAAAGCTGTTTATAAAGTAGTATTGTACGCATAATTTCCTATAATATATGTGTATATTTGATTTGTATGTAATATATACGTAATTACTAAATATATATATATATAGGAAGCCAATGCTTTAATTGAATTATGTATAATAACATAAGTTAATGTAGTTTGTTAATCTTTAACTTTAGCGCAGATTAATGATAGTAGTTAGGTAACACTCGATTGGGCCATTATATAAATGCTACATTGTATACGTACTTAAAATGAAGCTGATTAATTAATATAATTATTATTATTCAAAACAATATAAGTTAAATAAATATTAAAAGTCAATATCATTAACGGGATCAATAATTTTCGATGCCATGTGAATTTCAAATTTTTTAATTTAGAATAAAAGACATGAAAACCAGATGAATATATAATTATTATTTTATAGTGGTAAATTATTCTTAAGGAAATAACATTTTCAATAAGTGTAATATCTTTTATGATTCTTATAAAAACTATATGTATTTTGTATTTCAAAAACTACTGGTTTCTTCCACGTAGTTATACATACTTGGGTTGACATTTCCTCGAGCGCAGTTTGCCGAGCGTACGGATTTCCGTCATACCGGAATATTCCATTCCGTACAGAATATTCGTTTTCATATAAAGAATATTCTGGTGCGGCGGGCGGGCAATCATGGCGGCACGGTAATGTGTCAAAGTTTCACAAATTTGGGGGTTAATCTGACATATATATTTATATATTTATATTTATATTTATGTTTTTATTTTTTAATATTTATATTTATAACTATAATTATATTTTTATATAAATACCGCATCAAACTAAATAAAAATTACAATAAAAACATAACTCAATCATGAAGACTCGTTTCCACCAGCCAGTGCCTCGTCGTTAATGAATGCATTGTTACGGTGTCGTGAACGTTTCTCCAAAATCTGTCTGTCGTAAACTTCGAACTCTTCAACCATTTTCTTTGCCATCTGATTAGCGTAGTCTGGTAGAACAATACTGAAAACATATTAAAGTTTAAAACCAAAGAAATGATAAAACAAATCTCACTCATCATCTGATGACTCGTATGATCTCTCTTCTGCTGACTCATCTGATGACTCGTCGTTGTGCTCCACGGACTTCTCCGTAACAACATCCTTGTCGTTTCGAGAAGGCGGATCCTGGTCTCCATCGTTGTCGCTAGCCAAAGGCAAATCCTGTGCTTCTGTTTCCATGGCCCTCTTCCACTCATCAAAAGGAGTAATCATGGAAACAACTTGATCATCCCCACCACCTTCAGCTGCTGTAACACTTGGAATGACCTTCCTGAAGACATCTCTGGCTGCTAAAACCAGATCCTTGTTGATGTCGATTCCATAACCATGTCTCCCTGTGTGAAAAGCTGCAAGAATACTAGCACCGGTTCCCACTGTTAGATCCACAACAGTTCCACCAGGCTTTGTGAGCTTCTCCACTAGCATCGCAAACAACTTGGGAGATTTCGGGCCAATTGAAATCCTGAAAGTTACAATATTAGAACATGAGAAATAACAAACAACATTATACCATGGGAGCTGGAAATCTTCTGGCTCATCAAAAAGAAGAGTGTAGCGAGTGTCCAAGATCTCCTTGTTCTTGGCAACCTTAGAGTAGGGGGAACCAAAAATACACATGGCAATGATGCTTTCCTGAAAAAATAAACATTAAAAAATGACATTCTCAAAAAGAAGAATTACCTTTCTAGAGAAACGGTATCCCCATGACTTTGTCGTGTGCACATAACTCATCTGCAGAAACTTTAGCTTGCAAGTTTCTGCAGTGTTCTTCAAAGCTAGAACATCATCCGGTAGCACAAACACTACCACATGGCCAGCTCTGTCTAATATCCCGAAAGCAAGGTTCACCAAGTTCTTCAGCAAAGCATCCGAGAACTTCGTGTATTGATCCACCATCCCGCCTGCCTCAGCAACGCATCCGGTAGGCGGGTCGATGACAACGAGATCAACAGCTCCCTGGATGCATTTTGGTGGAGGCTTCGCACCAAACACATGAATAGTCCAACTTGACTTGTGACTCACGATCCAATCCTCAAGCTCCTTCAATCCTGACGGAAAAGGCCTTCCGGCTTTGAAGTACTGGACTGCAAGGTTCTCTGAATCTGCATGAATGATTTCCCAGCTTCCATTTCCCTTCTCAGGCATCACCATCCTCAACATATCATCTTCTTCCAATCCAGCCGAGATGAAGGATGGGGCTGAAGAAGAAGCTTGTCCCTTGCTGACCTTGCTCGCCGATCTAGCATACCTGATATCCATCTTCACATGGAGCTTCCTTGCAGCATTGTCGTTCTTCCATAATAGCTCTCGCCGATCATCCTTGTGTATCTTATAGCTGGCCATCTCCCATTCGGGACAGTCACCAGGAAGGAAATCCAGCCAGAAAGGACAGTGTTCCACTTCGTAATCACTGATATCACGTAACAACCGGCTCCACATGCTAGAATCCTTGGTAACATCCATCCACTCTTTGAAATCTTCAGGGAGTGCATCGTTCTTCCATTTTAAAAACCTGTAAAAATAGATAAAAATCTGTAAAGAAACAAAAAAAAAATTGCCTGAATGCCAGCTCAAATAGTCGAGGAGGTGGAATTGTCGCACCGAACTCCTTGTTCTCGAGCATGTTCTGGTACATATCCAACTTAATTTCATTGTGCATCTTCATATACCATGTCATGAACTCCTCTACATGCTCGACCAAAAGCTCTTTAGCTGCCTCCGCGACCTGGCACGATAAAACGAATAAAAATGAAAAATATAAATATTAAATTACCTGGAACCAGTAAGTAAAGATGTGCAAAAACTTGATGAAGTCCTTGTCAGGCCAGCCGGTGACACCTTCCTTCTTGTCTTTCTCCGTCATGTTCACCAGCTTCTCAAGAACGCCACGTTCTTGAATGTGCACAAGCTTTCCAAGGATATCAACCTTGACGTTGGAAGGAAGCTGGGACTTCGCGAGCATTTGAAGCTTCTCCAGAGTTATTTGCTTCGTTGATGGTTTGATAGTGATATCTGTGATCGCCTTGAACCAATCTTCACCGACCGCCGGATCAGCAATGGTGAGGAATTTGTTCATCCGAACTGTGAATGTCTTGTAAACGCTGGAGAGGATCTGAGATTCTGTCTGGTTTGGTTTTCTGTTCGCAAGTTTTGTAGCGATTTGTCGCTTCAGTTGATTCTGCAAAAGAAACCGAAAATCAAAAAACAGTCAAAAGAAGAAGAAAAGATTACCTCCCAAAAAATCTTCACCAATGTCGTCTTTGGATACTCGTACCAAACGTCTTCTTTTCTGTTCGATCTCCACACTTCCACAGCTTTTCTATCTTCCTCCGGCATCCCGCGAAGAACATGATCGGTAGAAAGATCTGCAGACTTCACACAACAATTCCGTAAGAACTGCAAGGTGTGAATGATTGTTGTAGGAACCACACGAGCAGTTGCTCTGCAAAACAAAACAACATTTATTTAGTATTTAAATAATGAAACAAACAAGTCACTTACTCATTCAACCGATTGCAAGCAGCGATTAGTCTCTTCTCCTCTTGCACTGTGGATGCTATGAGTGTTGCACGTACACGCAAAGTCCATTTCAAACCTGGCTCTTCAGCAAGCAAAGTGTTCAAAGCAACCCGACGATGATTCCCATCCCACACCAGAAACTTTGCATCTTTCAGAAATCGATACCATGCAGAAAATGCTGGCTTATGCAAATCCGCTTCAAACTCTCTATCGACCTGTGCTTCTGACTCATTCCAACTTCGGCGTTCGTCTGCACTCAGCTGTGGTCCGAAAGATAAGGTGAACACTGACGTCTCCTGGTAAAATCCTTCAGCTCTAATCCATCCAACAAGGTCTTTCACGCCGTCCTTAGTGACATTCCTCAAACGTTGGTGTGGGAGCAACCTGTGAACCGGGATACGCGGAGGCTCACCAAGCTCAACTGGAACGTAGTGGTCTCGTCCTTGTAGCGATGTGTCAATATCTGTGTCATACCGAATAACAAGATCCCGAAGAAGCTTGGATGGAGCCTCAAGTGTCAGCCGCTCCGGAATTGCATATGATTCGGCAACATCCTCAGGAGCATCCAGTTTCCTCTTCTTATTGAACATTTTACTACCAAGATCAATATCCGGTACTTCCTCTGCATTACCGTGTTCTGCAGAGCTTCCTGCAATCTCCCTATTTCTAGGCATCCATTCACTCACCACAGTATGTTCATCAATGACTTGCGAACTATCCACAGGTTCATTGTTCGTCGGCATCATCTCTTTGTGTTGCAGTTGTTGCTTGGCGCCTCGGCCTCCTTTCTTGCCACGAGGTTTTGGAGCCATATCTGCAAGAGCTTCTTGGACGATATGTTCTTGAAGTGTCAAAGTCTTGTATTTATCTCGTAGTCTCTTACTCTGCCTTTGTCTCATTCTGCAATTACAACAACTGATAAGTGTGTGTGTGTGAGTTGTTTTAATTTATGGACACACATTTACTATATATGTATACCTATCAATATATATAGACACACACGCACACACACACATATTTATACGTGTAATGTTGTTTGTGTGTGTGCTCACTATATAATGTTCCTTGTGTATGTGTGTAATGTTGATTATGTGTGTGTGTGTGCAATGTTGTTTGTGTTTTGTGATGTGTCTGTGTGAGAGAATATGGGTATATTCATATCTCTTCACATGTATATACAGACGAAAAAGCATCATCTCATATATACAAGTCTTAAATTCATATACTTATACATACATACATACATATATATATATATATATATATATATATAAGTCTTTTTAAGTATGTATTTAAATATATATATTTATATATACACACACACATGTATACAAGTCTAATGTTGTATAATCATACGTGTGTAAAATGTTATTTATGTGTGTGCGCAAACACACACACACACACACACACCACACACGGATTTCCTGCCCGAATTGGGCAGGAATCCTGCCGCCAGATGGTGCGGCCGCCGCACCATCCAGGCGGCAGATTTCCTGCCCGAATTGGCAGGAAATGTGTGTGTGTGTGTGTGTGTTTGCCGAAATCGGCAATAACTCATGCGTCGGAGGTGTGTGTGTGTGTGCACACGCGCGTGCGTTTGTGAATACAAAGAAATCCTACTGAATTTGCACATACATTCACAGAAATTACTATACACATATATAAGATTTTACCTGTAGCCATGTCGCCGTGACGCTCACACTAGCCTCTTGTCGCCGCAAAAAAAAGAACAAAAGTGCCCTCTCTCAACAATGGAGAATGGAGAAGAAGAATGGGTAGTCCTGAACCTTTACCCTAAAATCTAACACTTAACCCTTTGACCCTTAACTATAAAACTGTGTTTAATTAAACCATACAACAGTATATATAATACTTACGATAAATAACATACTATATAAAAGGATACAAATACAAACACATATTTAAGTAAAAATTTGTATGTTAAAAAAACATATTATTATATAATTAAATAAATATTCGTGTAAAAATATGTATTTATAATTGACAATTGGTAGCGGAGCAAGTATTAATCAACATCTACATTTGATAAAATACTGGATCAAATAACTATATAATTATAATAAATAAATTAACAGAATATAAACAAGTCATAAATAAATATGTCAGATGAATGTAGATTAGACACACATTTATTTAAAAGACAATAAAGATTGCTCTATCTCTACGTGAAGTGCTATACTATATTAGCATCTAAGATCTATACGTTTCCTTGAATTAAATATTCGCCCACGTTGAGTCATGATTGTGAATTTTTGAAATGGTAATATCCGATATTTACCAAAAGATGATTAAGTAATGCTGTTGTTTTTCTGTCACGTTTGTGGTAACTGCTTGCAAAATGGCCAGGATTGTTTACGGCAATTTGGATCACGATGTTCCTGTGATAGATGGTGTTGGAATCATTCTTACTAATCAGATTAGAACGTTCTTTGGCATTTTTGATTGGCAAAGTGTTCGTCTTTTTAAACTTCTTCATGGGCAATCTGCTTTACAGATCGAAATAAACGAGGACCAAGATGCTGGAGGGAAGGATAATCCAGGATATGTTTTGTTACCGGATGAAGGACCATTGTTTAAGCTTGTCGTTGCTTCTGACTCTGAATACTCAACGTTGAAGAACCTTTTCACTTCTAATACCTGCAAAAAGGGAAGAATTCTTATCGAGGGTTCCACGATCATTCATACAAATGAATTGCCTATTGCGTATGATGGGGATGTCATTTTTGAGCTCCCTCCTTCCGAATACAAATACAAAGGAATGAATCGGAAAGAGGATGGACATACCTGGACAGCAGGAACGACCAGCAACTGGAATTTTCAAGCGAGGGTGTCCAGGAGCAAATGTGTTGGGAGCCTTTGCTGTATCAACCCGGACTGCCCTGCTTCTAAGGCAGGATTTCCGAACTGCACTAAATGGAAAGGATGTATTGTTTCCCCACCTTCAATCGACAAACTGGCAAAAGGATTGACATGTTTTTTCTGTAAAGAAAATCCATTGTGCCTTGAAGTTTGTCATGCTGTGGCGTTTTGCGTTTTCCCAGACGACATAACCAAGACTAGATTGTTTATCCACCAGGGAAAACATTCACATCCAGTGGGTGATGGTGTTTCTGCATCGAACAAAGAAGAAATGCATATGGCGGTCCAGAATGCAACAGAAAGAACTCCCAGAGCTAGTCCAAGAGTCATCGAAATGGCAGCATGTAAAGATGCTATCTTTGGTTTTCTATTAGATAATTCTGAGCCTGGAAGTTGGGATAAGCTCATGGATCATTTGCAACCATTATCAAACAATCGAAGGTACAATTAGAGTTTTACTTTGTGCTGAGCATTCTTTGATAATACCTTTGATGCAGAGTTCGTCAATGGGTAGCGTCCGCAAAGAGAACTGCTGCTGAAATGCCAGAGAATATTGATGGATTATTGGAGCTGAAACGAAGGTTGTCTATCCCATTCATCCACGTGATTCACTATCCTGGGATGAATTTCCGTGGTTCAGACGACCAGGCATTAGTTTTTAAGATGACGGTTTCAGGGCCAGGTTCTGGAATCGATTATGTAAGGATGTGCCAACCTCCTCTTGGCCCTTTGCAGAAGAGTTGGGTTCTACTTGATCACACACACCGTGTTGTTGATAAGTGGATCACTCTGGCATTGCATGTTTACGACCCAAAGTAAGATGTTATCTTTTTGTTGTTTGCTTAACTCTTTGATTATTTTATAGTGTGCGCCGATTATCCACCATTGCTTATGGTGACATGAAGAGACAAACGGCTGGAGCTGTGGAGAAGTTTTTTCGTGCTATGTTGGATGTCTGTTCCGAGAAGGGAATCTACAATGTGCAGTTCGCTGGGTTTATGTCCGATGAAGCAGGAGCGATCTGGCAAGCAATTAGGAATGTGTTCTTTAATGGCCAAGAAATTCCTGGACGTGAACGGAGCTGTATCTTTCACTATGAACAAGCCATACAACGTGTGACAAGGAAGTGGGTCCCTCTTGAACATCAACAACAACATCTTCAACTTTTGAGATCATGGCCAACAGCCACATCAACAACTGATCGTGAAGAAATTGAAAATAATCTTTTCCGCTTTTGGAATGAAAATGTGAAGGATGTTGGAGTTATGCAGACGTGGTTTTCATGGTGGGAAAGACAGAAGAATCATATTTCAAATGTTGTTCTTGAAAGCATGCCGGAGAATGCTGCAAGGGTTGTGCCCATGACAAACCAGTCGGAGTCTGTTCACGGAAGATGGAGGAGGGCTAGAGATTCAAAATACATTTCATTGTACCAAGCTACAATCCACGACCTGACTGAATCAGTGCGACAATGTGCTCTTGTGAAGGCTTTTAGAGATGGAAGGTATAGTGGTTCCGGGCCGACTTCAGAGGAGCTCTCAGCAAGGTTCGAGAGAAGAATGTCAAATGCTAACTCAACAACACCTACAGCAAAGGTTATCATCGACTTAGTTGAAGATGTTGCTCCATCAAGCATGCAGGATACTGCTTTTGTGGCTGCCACGAATGTTGAACATCGCACTGTGCAAAGAAATATGGGGTCAGAGGCTGAACGATCCCACCGACCGGACATCTTCTATAGTGAACAGGTTATTCCAACACAGTGTAGACGGAAGCGACGATTGGATTTTCAACTTGCAGAAGAACATGAAGAATATGTTCTGGTTGAAGAACAAGATGTTACACCTGGACAATGGGCGATTAGAAGATGTGGTGAAAGAAGTTCTGTGAAATGTCTGGCAGGCTTTCCCTCTTCAGGAGGTCAGTGGAGTGCTTGTGACAAAAAGATCAGTCCTAGTGGTAATCGAGTGGCTGCTCCTTGTTTTTTTGGAAGGATCAGATACAATGACAAAGAAACTGGTGAAGAATGCTTTCGCTCACAAATGATGTATTTTTGTCCAACAAACATGCTTTGCAACAGACATCCAAGACCAACTATTGTTTCTCCGCCAGCTTCTACCTCGGTTTGGAAAGTTCAAGTGGGCACGAAGCTGATAGCAATGGAGATCAATGATCTGGCAAGATCAGGTTTTATGCTAGCTGGGCTTCCTTCAGCTCATGCAGGAGTGCCAGGTTTTTCAACACCTCATGTTCCTTCAGTTCCTGTTGGAGTCACTGGATTTTCAACACCCCCTGCACAATTTCGTGGACCTCCTGTTCCTGCAAGTGGTCGTGCAACAAGAACACCTTTAGGGATGTCTAAGAAACAACAGGTAAGTTTTGAAGCATGTTTGACGTTGGGAGCATATGTCGCAGAAGTTGACGTGGTTGATCCTCCAACATGCATTCGCTTCAGAGTATGTGACAACGACCATACATCTGCTTGGGTTGTCATTTGTAGCGCACCATCTTGTTCATGCTCGGAGTTCTGCAATGGTCGTCAGTGGGTGCCTTGCAAACATATGTATTTTGTTTACAAGCGTGTACTGGGAGCTGATCCTCGAGTTGTCAAGCATTTGCAACGTCGTACACTTGCACCCCGTGAACTAAGTTCTTTATTGATGCTACCAAGGAACCTCCATCCTCCACCATCTATTTAGTGTGTTTGGTTTGTTTTCAAACAGCTTCGGTTTTATATTTGTTATTTCAAACTTATAATTTTCAATATAAATTTTAATGGTAATTTTATGTTTAGCATATTTTTAAGTAATTTACATATATTTTCTTTAAATACAACAAAATATACTACCATATTTTGTATGCGGCCGCCGCACTAGAATATTCTAGAATATTCTTGAAAATTTTGGAAGGTCCAATTGTGTGTACACTTGGCAGTACGAAAAAATTTCCGTACAAAATATTCAAGGATATCTAGATGGAAATCGTACGGAACAACGGAATATTCAAGAATATTCAGAAATCTAGGTCAAGCTCGTTGACCTGCGCTAGAATTTGGCCGTGCCCCTACATACTTATATAATGCACACAAAAGTACACATGGTGAAGGATTTAAATAAATTATTAAGTTTAAACTCAAGCTAATAAACCTGTAGAGCATGTGAGAATCAACACATTCTTGTCTATTAGTCAATCAACCATGTCTAAACCATAATTTGACCACATAAACAATTCATAGACTTGTCCAAATCAAGCTATAGTAATATACAAACTTAAAGAATGATTCTCCCTATATATATAAACAAAAGTATATACTGTCTATATCATCACAGTCCAACACAAGAACATGCAGGAACTATGTCACTTTCTTGCCTTTATAAGCAAGAGTGCTCCCTCTGCCAGCCAACAACCACTTCGAAACTCTAAAATTATAATATATAAATGTGTGTGTGTGTTGTGTGTGTGTGTGTGTGTGTATAGACAAAGTTTAACTATATACACGCATTTTGTCTGTTATCTACATTAATAAAATAACATATATACACATGTGTGTATATAGTTAAACTTCATTTACACACATATACACATATGTGTGTAGATGAAGTTTAACTATATACACACATTTTGTCTGCTATCTACATTAATAAAATACATATATACACGTGTGTATATAGTTAAACTTCATCTACACACACATACACACAAGTGTAGATGAAGTTTAACTATATACACACGTGTATAGATGTATTTTATTAATGTAGATAGCAGACAAAATGCTCTTACTTGTCCAAACTAAAACCCGTGACATGAGCATACACCGACAAACAGAGGTAGTGCGGTGTTTAAAGACCTCTCACCTACCTCTGTTTGAATACTAGCATAGATATGACCTGAAAAAGTCCATCTACAAGACAAATCTGACATGTGTGTGTGTGTGTGCGTGCGTGTGTGTGAGCGTGCGTTTATAGTATGATATATAACAAACATAAATTGCAGATTAACAAACACATAATATATACTAAAAGAATATAAAGTTGGTGCATGGAATCCATACAGCCTGAAAGACACCTGAATGCAATAACAAAAAAGCAGTCATGAAATGGCCCACAAGAATGATAATACAACAATATAACAACAGATATAGACAGTCTGACCCAAATACATACATGATGATATACATAAAGCAAATATATAATTAAATACAATATACTATATGAAATAAAATAGACAACCCAAAGAGTTTTGCTCACTTCCGCTTCTTAGCACGTCTTAATACCATCCTTACAATCCTTAGTGAGATCTCCAAACGTCTCGATCTTCTTCTTTGCCCTCAGAAACATCTCCGTGTCCACTGCATCCCTGCAAGAACACATAAATATATATATATAGAGAGAGAAGAGGGGTGTGTGTGTATTCTACACATCACCTACCTCATGTATCCATCAAACTCTACAGGTTTCCCGTTGGTCAGTGCCATAGTCTCGTTATACCACTCACTACCAGGTGCCCAGAGCTCCTTGTAATCGTCCAAAACAAAGAGATTCGAATACTTCTCCTTGAGCTTATCAAAGTACCCTGGAGTCCGCTCGTTGGTGGATATATAAACATATCTCTGCTCATCAATCCTACCAGAAAGCTTGCTCAAGATCGCCTCTGGGGACGTATCCCTGTCAAGGTTCGGCCACAGGTTCTTGTTCTCCGCCTTCTCCCCCCTCACAACACGAACAGCATCAAAGTCCCACTCTAGCTTACCACATATAGTATTCACAATGTTCATCAACCTCTTAGACTTCCATATAACATGCCACGGTCTCTGTATGACCTTCTCAGTCTCCCCCTCGCACACTCTGTACCAGTAGTTGTCTGGCTCCTTACTCTCCATGAAGTTCCTCTCTACGATGGTGCTGCTCTCCTCCTTAAGCTCCATGGGTGTCGTCTTCGCATTGTCTCCAATAAGCCTAGTACTAATCCTGTCATGCTTATGCTTCTTGTTCCACTTGTTCCACTGAGTAGTAAACATCCCCTTGTCAATCACTGAAGCACTCTCTTTAAGATGATCAAAGTCTATATAGAACCTCAAATCCTTCTTCTCATCCTCTCGTCCTCGGTAGTTGTCTTTTCCGGAGAGACAAAAGTCGTAATCCACCACAAGCGTCCTGTTGAGATACTGTGCCTCACCCAGTGCACACAAGAAGCTCCACATAAACTGATTCATCCCTTTGCAGTAGTCTCCACCCCGTGTATAATACAAGTACCTCCCATTCCTGAAGGAGATACTTGTATCTGCTTCAGGAGGGGGACGAACACTCACACTTGCAGTGTCATTGAATGAATTAATACCTGGAAACCTCTGAAGCCTTGCATTCTTCCCAGAGTGCCAGTCTCCCACGTCGGTAACCCTGTACTCACACGAACGCTCCAGAATCAGGGTGTACCTCCTGTAGTCCCTGTACATTCTGTGTGACTTCTCCTTCTTCGGCCTGTACTTCCACGCTACATCGCATGTGTGGTCGTCGTTTCCCTGTACAGGCTTCTTGTACTCGAAGCTCTCTATCTGCGGGAACTTCTCAATGTTAACCTTCTCTATAGCAGCTAAAACACCAGGGTCCGTGCAGTTTAAAACTATGTCCGTCTGTACACAAATCCCGTCGTCGTTATTGTGTGCCTTTGTCTCGTTTAGTGCCTTCTTCGCCGCTGCCTCAGCTTGATCTTCTGATATAGACCCGTCATTGATAGTTGTAGTTCCATTGCCTCCAGAAATATCCTCACCTATACATGATACACACGCATGTATATGTATGTTGTATATGCACACACATATGCATATACATGTCTTTTGATATTTGTCATAAAACCACATGCCTTGTCCACGTCCTCTCTATATGATATTATTGAATATATTATGTTTAGCGTCTCCATCTCAACAAACTCCATATATACTTTGTACGTGTTCCCTGTCTCTATCTCTCTCATATATACTGTTAATGCACTGTTTAAGTCATGTCCGCGATACAGACATGCACACAACTGTGTACATAAACATTTTATGGCCTCATTATGCACACACACAGGCACGCACACGCTCTCTCTCTCACACATATCATAAATACAATACATACCAGTGAAAAGAAGAGAGCCAGAAGTCTGGAATGTGGCATTCTCCACAGTGTCGAATATCTTCTTAAGCCCAATAACGTTCACATTGCTCAGCCAGGGATCTGGAGGCTGATATGTGACCGCAATGACTGTCAGCAGCAGAACTGAGGCCACGAAGAGACCGAAACATGTGTTTGAAACAGCCCGGATCAGCCTCTGCTTGAGTGGCTGTTGATCCATAGCCATAGATTTCATCCTTGAAAATGAAGACCCACCTGCAGAATTCATCTGAAGCTCATACAAATACATGGACAGAACGTACAGATTGTTGCATAGAAATGTAGATTATATACATATGAATTCCATCAAAGACTGGACTTTAGGGACTGCAAAATGCAAGATTTTGAGAAAGATTGTACAATATATGAGAAAATCTGGCAATGCAAGTGAATATGAGAACACAGCATGAAGATTTACCTGCTGAATATTTCGACCAAGAACAAGGGAAAAAAGATGACTTAAGGATTCATGGAGTGTGTGGATTTTGAGTGAATTTGTAGCGACCGTAGAGGAGAATTGTGGGCTTCTTGTTCGCGGAAGCCCTATCGACGAGTCTCTTACAGATCATATACGTAATCGTATGGATGAATCGGTCATGTGTCATCGCTTTGATCAAATTCACATGTGTAGTCGCTTTGGCCGAGTGGTTAAGGCGTGTGCCTGCTAAGTACATGGGGTTTCCCCGCGAGAGTTCGAATCTCTCAGGCGACGGTTAATTTTTGACATTCTTAAATATGTAAGATAATTAATATTTAAGAAGTATTTACACGTGGTTGATCATTTTAACATTATTAAATATAAAATATTTAGGAAGTATTTAGATGTGTTTGATATCTATAAAACCCTAAACCCACACCACAGATAAGTTGTATATGCAGTCTTGGTGTCATTTTTTTTCCCCCCCCCTCCTTATGAACCCTATAAACGATCTCGTTGATGTTAACATGAACAATAGAAACAAGTTATTTCAGGAAATACAATCATGCAATTCCCTTGCTGCAGCAGAAAAACTCCACGTTCACATATCCAAAACAGCTCAAGCCAACGACACCATAATATGGAACATGCTGATCCAAGTATATGCAAAATGCGGCGCAGTCGCACAAGCCCGTCAAGTATTGGAATCGATGAGCTCCAGGGACGCAGTTTCCTGGAGTACCATGCTATCGGCATATGCCCGAAACGGGCGTCTGGAAGACGCCAAGTATTTGTTTGATAGCATGCCTGAGAGGAACATATTCTCGTGGTCTTCCATGCTCTCTGCATATGCGCAACATGGGCATATCAACGAAGCCGAACATGTCTTCAATGCAATGCCGACCAAGGATCAGGTATGTGTGTTACTATGCACACACTTATATAAAGTTCAGCCTTTCAGGTCTCTTGGAATGCAATGCTTGCAGCATATACCCAGAACGGGCATCTCCGAAAGGCTGATCACTTGTTCAAGCAGATGCCGAAGAACTTGGTCTCTTACAACACAATGCTTGCAGTATACTCCCAGAATGGAGATATAGAGTCTGCCAGGAAGATATTCCAGCATATGCCAGAGAAGAATCTGGTATCTTGGAACACCATCTTAGCTGCATATGCCCAGAATGAGCATATGGAGGAGGCTAAGAAGGTCTTTGTGAAACTCCCAGTAACAGACCTTGTCTCGTGGAATGCAATGCTCTCTGGATATGCCCAGAACGGGCATACCCAGGACACAAGGGAGATATACCATTCCATGCCGGAGAGGAACATCATCTCCATAAACACTATGTTATCAGCATATGCACAGACTGGAGAACTAACTGAAGCGAGGAGAGTTTTCGATGAAATGCCACAAAGAAATCTTCTCTCGTGGAATGCAGTAATCTCTGCATATGTCCAGAACGGGCATATGAAGGAAGCAAAAGAAGCCTTCGATCATATGCCACAGTGGAACTTGGCCTCATGGAATGCCATCCTTTCTGGATATGCACAGAACGGGCATACCCAAGAAGCGGAGCAAGTGTTCACTGCAATTCCACACACGAATCTTATAACACTCAATACAATGCTGTGTCTATACGGTCAATCGGGGAAGCTAGAGGAAGCAAGGAACCTGTTCGAGACCATGCCTGTATGGAACACAGTTTGTTACATTGTCATGTTGGCGTCATATGCCCGGCATGCGCATATCAAGGAATCAGAGCTCATGTTTAACATGATGCCTACACACAACTTGATATCTACAACTGCCTTGCTAGCTGCATATACCCAAAACGGGCACCTGAATGAAGCCAAGGACATGTTCCACGGAATGCCCTTCAGAAACGGTGTTTCATGGAATGCCATGCTCTCAGGATATGCCCAAAATGGGCATATCCTCAAAGCGAGAACTCTTTTCCATGAGATGCCTGAACGAAACACAGTATCCTGGAGAACTATCTTAGCAGTACATGCACAGAACAGGCAGTCTAAAGAAGTCTTTAGCATATTCACAGAAATGAAGATATCGGACGTACCTGATCAGACGTGTTTTTCCATGGTCCTAGCTGCATGTAGCCATGGAGGGAAAGTATATACTGGAAGAAGCTGTTTTAGATCCATGGTTAATGACTATGGTTTAGAGCCATCAAGACAACATTATTGTTTGATAGTTGATCTCTTGTCAAGGTCTGGACACTTCGAATATGCTGAAGATCTTATAAATAACATGCCTTATGTACCCAACGCATTGGAGCTAAGATGCTTACTTGCTGGTTCTCAAGGTTCTAAGTGTAACAACGGAGATAATGTGGCTCATCAGATATTAGAACTAGATAGACAAGACTCGGCTGCATATATACTCTTAGCTAATGCGTATTCACATTGATGTGTGTGTATGCGTATAAACACGACTAAAGTCAGGTTTGAGAGAGCAAAGGAAAGCTGCATAAACAACACTCAAAACGGCAGCAGAGTACTTAAAACTCTTAAACTAATCTATATACTCAACCGTGGATTAACCGTCGATTGAAGCAGCTTACGACGACTCTTTCTCCAGCTCAGGAAGATCTGTGAAAGATGTACATAATTAGAAAATATACTAAATGTTCAGCTTAGTAACTTACAAAGCATACCTTCATCCTCGTTGTCGGCTGCATCATCGCCATCAGTCTTGAACTTCTGCATTACAAAGGGTTGGGTAGACAATATAGATGCATACGTATGTAAATAAAGGAGTGTGTGTGTGTGTGTTGGGTAAAGACAGCAATACGTACCGAGAAATCACCCATGCTGCTGAAGTCAAAGCTGTCGACTGCAATATGAAATAGTGAGGACATATACAGGTATATATTGAACATGAAAACAATATTACTTACACTTTGAATCTGCTTCTTCGTCTTCATCAACCCATTTGTTCCAATCAACCTTGATAAATGGTGGTGTTTTACCCTCTCCTTTAAGAAGACGCTTCCACCATCCTTTCTCTTGCTTCTTTATGACGCAGAACGTGTGCCTGGAACCCGCATTCACCTTGCTCTCCTGTTGAAGTTTACATACACATACATATACAAATTAAACGCTTTAAATTATGTGTTGTTATATCAAAATATGAACTCTTGTTAGCAAAACCAACATCATTTCCGTACTTGATTGTATGTATGCATGGAATGTGTTTTTGTGTGTAATATAAAAAACCCACCTCCACATTCACTTTATCGAAGAGCTGGAGATCAGCCTCATATACGGTATCATCGAGAGTGGCATGAAACACGAATTTCCCATCAGGCTCGAGTTTTACCGTTGGATTCTTCGCATCAGGCAGCTCCACCGTCAAGAAAACCTTGTCCGATCGCTGCGCCCACACAATCTCCGGATGCCGACTGCATTTTGCACCAAATCAGTGTGCAAGAGAGAGGGGGAGAGAGAGACAAACCTCATGGTCGCCGCGTGCGTATAAACCCCGAATCAACCCTAAAAACAGAGACAAGATTGAGAATGTTCTATAGTTCGTGTCATTCCATGTGCACGGATACACACGAGGACACGATCGTGACCGTTTCTGTATCCAGCTCAGCAGCATAAACAAGAAGGCTGTCGGCCTAATAAGAAATCGATAAACTAATCGGTAAAATAAAATATTTTAAACATTTGTTCAGGTGAATTCAATATAATTGAAAATTATTATAATAGAATTTAATATAATATTTAAAATATAAAACATTTAATTTGACATTTCTTTTTAAATTTAAAATTACAGATAATTAGATTTTTTTATTAACGGGTCCAGAAATTCATGTCGTGACTCTTTAGCAGCCACGTGCTAAATGCTCGTATTACGTAGGGAATCAAAGTACATAAATTTAGGAAAACCCTAATTATCTTCTACACAGCCCGTTGAAATATTCACTAGTGGGTCTCACCGCAATATAATATTTTGGATTATAATGGTCTTGAAATGTTTCCTTATTTTAATCTGTAATCAAATTATTGTTATCTTATTCGCAATATATAAAAATGCATCGAACCTTTTACCACCTCCAACGTACCGTAGTTATACTTGGTCTTTTCTTAAACATGTTCATTACACACTCTTCCTCATCATTATTGTTCTCATGCCAATTAATTTTTCATGCTCGCTATTATTTAATATTCTCCTTTGAAAGATTAAGTGGCGTGAAGCCCTAAAGAAAGAAACAATAATGTGTTTTTGTTGATGTGGCAAATGTACATAAAACTGATATGTGTCAATATTGGCAATAAATATGACACAGTGAATGAACCATAAAAGACATGAAACTCATATATCTTTTATATTCAACATTAAATAAAAAGTAAAGGTATATTCTTTAATATATTTGAATTATCTTATAAATTAATAATAACTTGTCTTGGTTATAGGATTAACCACACATATAAATCAATCATAATTTATCATAGTTATAAAATTAAACACACTAGAAATATTTTTTAGTAATTTTATAAGACTATCCTATATATGGTATACTTGAGAATCGACTTCATGAAAATTTTGTAAGTATCAAGCCATTTTTATAAGAAACTTTGAGTGAATCCTTTTTGTTAAAATTTTAGAAAGTGCATAAAAGCAAAGTCACTAGTAAGTACTTAATGACAAAAATTATAATTTTGTTATTATTGAACTTGTGTCAAAAATTATAACCCAAATGTTTGTAGCACATAATAAAAGAAGAGCTTGATTAGTTAGTTGCCCAATATCAAACATCTACATACTTGGGTTAGTGAGAAGCAAAACCACCTTATGGGGCATTTGTGGGTCTCACCTATGTAATGTTTTAAATGGAGACATGCTAATGAAATTATAAATATCAGTGTTATACCAATCTCAATCATTTTGAGTAGGATTAACATACTTAAATCATATTAAAAATCCAATTTAATCCATAGAAGATGTGAAAGATTATTGGATTTCCAATTCACAAAGTAATAACCTTCAAAATTTTAACAATAAAAACAAGTCCATTATATGACAAATTTTGTTCTAGTGGCGTAGAATAACTCAAGTGAGTAAGAAATCATCAACACTATAAATTGTATTTGGTAAAGCTCCAACTTCCACCTAATGTTTCAAATAATATGTTAAAACCATAACATATTGATTAAATATAACCGAAGAACTAATTAAATCCCACGTCACAAGTTTGAAGGGTCGCTCCATTATTATTGATTCTAAAACATTAATAAATTATGAAAAGTTCTAAGTCTAACACAATGAACAACTTTGAACATATTGAATCACATCTTATTGCATATTCAGCTAGTAAAAAAACGTTGTAAGTTATTTAAAGTTCATTGATAACTAAAATGTTCACTAAATAGTGGTAAATCATAATATGCTACAAGATACCTGTGAATAAAATATGTTGAAATTGTCAACCAGGGTGAAGCTGTAACATCTTTGCCAACAAAATAGATCAAATTATAACACATGCAAAATTATATCATGAATGAAGAGAAACGGGAGTTTGATGATTAAGAAAGATTGACCAATGCCAAGCGAATAGGCCAAATCCAAACATTTATTTCTTGAGCCTTTGAGACCTTTATGAGAGACAAAATTGTGAAATCTAACTAATCAATTATGCATGCACAAGGAGCTCAAAAAAGAACATTAGCATCCACCATACTATTCCCAAGATGATGTTTAACTTTAAATTCATACATTTAGAGTCGCAATACCCATTTGGTAGACCATCCCAACAACTTCCTATTCTTTAGCAATGTAGAAACAACTGCATGATCACACTTCAAAAGTGTACGAGACCCATGAAAATACACTTGAAGATACTCAAAAGCCCACATTGCAACTAAACACTTAAGATCCGAGTCAGTGTTCAAACCCTACAATGCCCTATTCATATAGACGATGGAATGTCAAGCAGACTAATCACATACGTCAGTTTGCATTAGACTCCACCATTACCTACTATAAAAGCATCAGTCCATAATATAAAAAATGAGAAAAATCCAGCATTGGAAGGGACATAAGATACTTCCTTAACTTATAAAAAGCAGTTTCACATTTATCAGTTACACAAAAAGAACATCCTCAAGTAGCAAAGCTCATAGAGGAACATTGACATCATCCAAACAAGGTATAAAATGTCCTAAATATGTGATCTTATTTAAAAAATGATGTAAAGATTGTACATTCGTTGGATGAAAAAATGTTGCCACAGCCTCTACCTTGGATGGATTCATATGCAACCCTTTGTGAAAAACTACATACTCTAACTAAATAATTTATTTCAACTATACCAAAAACACACTTAGGATTCAAATTTTCATAATCAGTTAAACACATGAGCTACTTTTTTGAGATGATCTTCTTAAGTGAACCAAGATGTCATTCAACTGCTTTGGTATTATCTCAAAAAACTCATCATTAAAACCATCATAAACTGAAACATGGTAGGAGTAGAAACTAACCTAAAAAGCATAACAAAAAACTTATACAAACCAAAGGAGTTCAAAATGTTGTCTTGGGAATATCTTTTGAAGTCATAAGAATAACCTAAAGTAAACTAACAACTTTTACCCAATTGATTTAACAAATATTGTGTGTTCAACAAAGAATAACTACATCATTTACACATGATAAGTCACCATGAACTACTTAGATCCATCAGGTTTATCTACCAAATGGGGCTCCAATGCCTATAGACTAAAAGAACACTGAACAAGCTTTTTCTCTAGCAACTCCAACACACATTTCCATATGATAACCAATTCTTTTAAAGATCTTTGTTAAATAACATCTTTGTAAGGTAGAACATTCCCCATTCCAATGTGGTTGTGTCCAAACCTTGGTAGTAGGGGTGGTATTTATAAAGAAAAGATCTGAATACTTCTTTAATAATTATTATAACTAGAACTTTTGCTTCGAAGGAGTTAGGTCAGTTGAATAATGATTGCATTGGACAAAAGTGTTGTACGCTGTGTGAAAGGGACTTTATCCAAAGGAAAATGTGCATTACCTAGAAGTATCAATTTTGAGATCCAAATTGGTTACCTTATATGCATCTAGCCAAGTACACCTAAACATAATGTCAAAAATCTGATGTGAAAACACATGGAGCTATAACTCATCTACATATGTCCCAAATTACAAAAGTACTTGAGCAAGTGTGGATGAAACATCATGAGTAAACCCATCATCATATAAAACATATAAAGGTTCCTTGTTGACATCATCATCAAATCACAACACTTAACCATATTAGCAAAAATAAATTAAAAAATACTAAAACATATATCAATAAGAATAATTACAGAAGAATTATGTATGGAATTGTAATGTAAATGAAAGATAATTATCTATAAGGAGTTCGTGAAGTCTAAGATGAAAAAGAAAGAAGAAATAAAGGAAAATATGAAGAAAAGGTGTTGAGGGCCTCTATATCCAACACACCTACTCATTTCTCACCTCATGTACAATATCCTCCACAGCAACAACACAATGATTCTAACTTGGATGCCAACCTGGGTAGGGTGGTCAACAATTAAGAAAATGTTAACATTGTTAAAAAGTGTGGCCAATAACACCACAAGTTCAACAACAAAATCGTTATACTTAACCACAACCAACACCATTTAAATAAGCAACTTCCACCTCCATGCACACATAATCAGCAGGAGCATTGAAGGTGAGGAGTGATTGCCTTTAGAACATGTAATTATACTTTAGGGTTTTTCAAAACATTGTGCATGAGTGAAAGCTTTTTCCATAATGACATGACTTAGTACATGGACATAACCTAAAAGTGTAGGCCATAACATACCTAGTTTATTTGCACTTAAACATGGTGGAATTAACCTGCATCAAAAGATTATAAAATTTGATAGTAAACTACATAATAAACTTGTGTGATGTTTATTTCAAACTATAGAGTTGTTGAAATGCCTGATCAGACTCTTTCACTTTCTCAAAAGCTAATTTAAATTCAACTTGTAAGGTGAATTAATATTGATCATCTGTGGTTGTGAACAACTATTATACCATTGAAGAACAACATTTAGAAGACTGATTGGAATTTGGAAAGGCATTGTGTATGTGATATGTGATAATATTAAGAAAATGAGTTAACTAATGATGAACATCTATACCCAAAACATCTCGAAAAGGTTAAGGTTACACATGGGAATTTGATTGTGGAGGAGGAGGAGGAGCTTGAGATTAAAAAAAACATTAAAAGGGAAAAAAAAAAAAAAAGATCGAAAAGAACTTTAATCAAAAACTACTTAGACATCTAATAAAAGGTACAAAAAAATTATATATTCCTCACTATATTTGGACTATCTTATAAACCAACAATAATATCTTGTCATTGTTATAGGATTAGCCACACCTATAAACTAATAATAACTTGACATGTTTATAAAATAAGTATCCTTAATAACTTTTAGAATATATACCAAAGATTACCAAGGTATGTACCTTAATTACTTTACACATACTGTTTAAATACATTTATAAACACGCGTATTCTCTTTGAGTTGTTTGTGTTACGATGGTATTCCATGTTTAGCCAATCGTATGCAACCCTTACTGCACATAAATTCCTTAATTCTATATTGTACTTATACATGTACAATTATAGATTTATACCATGGTAAAACAGACATATAATATCAACACATGATATATAAAGAAAATCAGAAATATTTTAAAGTATGCAATTGTACTTAATGCAAACAAATATGTTGATCTCTACTGAGTCTCACTGCCCTGTGTTAGCCTGTTCCTACTGTGTGTGGTATATAGCAACAATAAGACAGATCCCATGGCTAAGACATGACACTTTCATAATGCGGCCTTATTCACATACTCTGGCAAACAGATGTTACATTCTTAGTGAGAATGTTTTTAATGGCAACCTATGCACTCTAAAATATTAATCAGGACGGCTAGAGCTCATTCACTTATCTATTGATGTGGCATGCCATTGACTTTCTAAACGATCGTGGAAATTCCTCTAAGCCTACTTGATTAATTCATCATTAGATATTGACTGGATGTTTCCTGAACTTGAATATATATATGATGTCATAATGGCTGCATGTAAACAAGCATTATGATAGCTTGGTCACACATATATTTGATATAAACACATAAACATATACACAGATATTAGATAAGAAGACATATACATATAAGTAGACTTATAAATATACATCAATGTAGACATCGCCATCCTTTGTGGGTGTTGGAAGGAAATAGTGAATATCCAGAAGAAGAAACTTGGAAGCTCCCAACTTAATCCAAGAATTAAAATAGAAATAGAATTATATAATTACAAATATTATACTTTAGCAACCTATAGATTAATACATGTTACTTATATGATTGCTTTGGTTCTTTTCCATGGGATTAAGCCTAGAGTAATTAAGACCTAAACATTTATGTTCACATGTATCATAACATTGCATGTGCAAATCTATTTATATCATTATAGATGCAAATATATGTGACTATTTATGTTTCTTTTGTCCTCTAGCCTTTATAAAATAGCTTAACCAACATTAAAACTAATAATGTGGACATACAAGTACTATTAAGTGATTAAAACTTAAACCTAAACCCTATTTGCAAATAAATTTCAAGTATTGACTCCATCACTTGTGAGCTTTCTCACTTCTCCATTGTATCTTATATTTTCACAACTTATTTCACGATGATTTCTCCTTTTTATGGCCAGAGCCATTTAGGTTGAACTCCAACAAGATAAAATCTATTATTTAAAGCAAAGTGAGTTAATTGTACTTGAAAACTATAGATTTTACATATTTGTGTGTGTGTATATATATTATATATAGATAAATAGATAGATAGATACATAGATAGATAGAGAAGAGAAATTGCAAACAATGCTAATTAAGGAATAAATATATAGACATTTTATGCAAGATGGATATGTTAATACCTTGCAGTAAAATGATTAATTTCTTGATTGTAACTTAGCTCAACATCATAGCATGACATGTTATCATGTATGTAGTTCAGTTGCAGTAGTTGATTAGATATTAACATATATTATCCATATATAAATATACATACATGTCTTAATAACTTGCAAGGAGATGACCAATGTTTTTATAACTTGAGCAGCAAATTTACCTCCACACTCAAGATCTCCATAGCAACTCATTCTCCCCCCATTGCCATTTGTTAAAAGCCATCTTTCCAATTACTCTTCACCATTTCCTTTGCAGAAGAACCTAATGCATTATAATTGTTATTGTTTGTATACAACATACATGCATAAAGTATGTACATGTGTAGGCACTTATGCATCATTTTATTTGTTATTAGAGAGAGCTCTATATAATTCTATATTTACATACATGTTCAAATGGTAATATGCTTATCAAAATATTTTACCTCCCATGAGTGGTTACTGTTGCATATGTATATAAACATTTACATGTGGCAGTCATAGCTGATGAGATCTTTAGCACACAACTGATGAAATATTTAATCAAGAGCATTTGAAGGCAAGTAAAATCATTGTGTGTTAAATCCAACCTAACTATATAGAATCATGCCAATCACGAGTAAACAAAGAGAGATGAAGAAGATCGCACCTTCGAGAAAACTACATAAACTTCAATATGACATTGATCTTATGGAATCTGTTAAGGGGAGAAATATATATTTAAAAGACTTAATTTTAAAAGTCTAGAAGCTAAGCATATTGAGAAGTACAAATAATAAAGTATAACATTTTGCATAATTAGCCATAGATGCATAATACAGATTTTTCTTTTTAATCTCCATATTTATTTAAAATATATTTAAAATATATTGTCCCTACATAAAATAACGAAAATTCAAACATTAATTAATTCATATAAAATATTGGTTTAAGTTTACATAAATATATAAAAATATATAAGAACAATATTATATAGTGCTTGATTGCTCTCCTTCAATTTATAAAATTCAAAATCACGAGAAATACAAGCTTTATAATATGTTTGATATGGTATTTCACTTGCACCGAAGCTCTTCAGGATATGTTTGATATGGTATTTCACTTGCACCGAAGCTCCCACTACAGAGAACATATTACATTGAAGCTTCAGTTGGAGAAGCTGTGTATGTACATTCCTTATCCACTTCCACTTCTGGCTGGGTCTTCTTTTATATATATAATATGTGTGTGTGTGAGCAGACATGTGTGTCTATGTGTGTAAATTGGGTCGATCTCTCCATAGCACACTTTGTAGGACAAACTGATTCTTACATACGTACATATAATATTCTTATTATTGTGATTATTTCTTATACTCTATGCTATATATGTCCATATATATAGGTACATTGGGTATGTACCATTTTCTATTATGTAATTATGTGGTTGTGGTTCTGATAGAAATATTGTTTTTATTTTTTGAATCAGAATAAGTAAATGTGTGTTTCACATATTGTCTATAAATTTAATATGTAATATTGAAAAAAAAGCTTTCTGTAGGTAGAGTCCACAGTAGTCCTCGAATTTCCGGTAATGTTTTTAATGGTGAGTTTAAAGGTGAATCATATGTGATTAAGTAACACTTATGAATAGTAATAATATTACGAAGCATGGCTGTGAGCATGGATATTCCATAGGAATGCATATGGATTAATTAGCATATTTTGCAAATATATGGTATCTCTTTTAGGTCGAAATTGTATGGACATTTGTCTTAAGGTTCATTATGATGTTTCAGCTTCATTTAATGCCCTTGTTCTGATTGTTTCCCGTCGTTGCCAGAGGAGCGGGTGTAAGTATTATTTACATATATTGTGGATGTAAGTATTTTTCCTAGCTTTTACTGCACATGTATGTTTACTTGCATATTCAGCATTAGGTAATAACATATTATGCTACTTAGCTATATGTTATTAAACTAATGTATATATATAATCATATACTTCTTATGATTTGTAAGTATATATTGATATATATTACACACACGGAATGAGTATATTGGTAGTTTATTTTGTTTTATCTTATTTTATTTTGGTACATGCATAAGGATATATAGTTAGCATTTCCACCAAAGCAGTCGTCGAATCTTCAGTAATGTTTTGAAACTAAATAGTGTGATTAAGATGTGTTTAATGTGTTATGTTTATATATATATTCACATTAAATTTTATTAAACTTTACTTTTAGAGATTTATAGATGTGTCAACAAATGTTAAATAATAAATGGGTATACACCATGTGCAAATCCTAAATTTCACGTATTGGCTTATGTTGGATCCCCTAAGAATACACCCCCGGCTTAGGTGATGGTGGGGAAGCTGCATTCGTGCCAAAGGCGACGATAAAACGGATTGGGGCAGCAGGCAAAAGGGCAAAAGGGGTTAGTTAGTTAGTTAATTAGTTAGTAGTATAATGTGGCATGTTATCAACTTTCTAGATAGATGATAATGGAAATTATTTGGTGCAACCTCTAAGTCTACTTGAGCATAATGAAACGTCCTAGTTAAAGTCGATTAATTCACCATTAGATACTAATTGAATGCTTCTTAACCTTATATATATGCTAGGTTTTCTTGTTTATTTTCATAGCTACTGCATGTAAATGTAAAAAAGAACGATAGCAAGTGTACAAATACAAACATTAAAAGAATCTACCATATATTTAACATACATATGGCTCATAAGTATCTCGATCCGCTACTTGTATACATAACAGCTTGGGCACACTGATATCATGCACATACAAGAATCTAACATATCAAAGCCTATAAGATGGTTGTGTTTTTTTCCCTTTTAAGACCATAAGTTGGGACCCTTTGTTATAACTTTGCAATGGTCTATCACATAAATTAGTAGCTAGTTCTATTCATGATACATGATAAATAAGCTAGACATTTTAATTAACTTACAGCAACTTATATCACTCTAAAATCACGATCATTTGCTCTTCTGCTGATGTGGCATGTTATCAGCTTTCTAGACCATTATGGAAATTCTCTAGTACATCTTCTAAACGCTTGTTGCAGAATGAAATGTCCTGGTTGAAGCTTATTAATTCACCATTGATATTGATTGGATGTTTCTTCACTAGAGTATATATAAATATATATATGCTTGGTCTTCTTGTTGCGCGTGTAGACAAGCATGGCAGCAAGTGTATGACTACAACATTAGGATAATCTACTGTATACGGCTCATAAGTAGGTCCGCTGGTTGTATTCATAGACAGCTTGGTAACACATATATTTCATACAAACACATACATGTATACACATAATCAGCTATAAATACACATGGACATAGACATTGACATCCTTTCTGGGTGTTGGAGGAAAATATCCAGCAGAAGGCACATGTTAAAAACTTGGAAACTCCCAACTTAAGCATGTCATTAGCAACATATCAAGAACTAAAACACAGGGATCACATAGAATAGAATTACGAGTATACTTAGTTTTAATAATGTGAATCAAGATTAAAACTTAAATGTAAACCCTATCCGCAAATGAATTTCAAGTATTAACTTCATCCTTTGTGAGCGAGCTTTCTCACTCCTCCATTATATTTATATTTTTACAACCTGTTTCATGACGATGATTTTCCTATTTATGGCAAGCATGAATTGAGAGCCATTTTGATTGAATTCCAATCAGATAAAATCTGTCATTTAGATCAGTTTAATGGCAAAGTGAATTAATTGTACCTGGAAGGTCTATATAGATTTTACATATTTGTACATCCAATGTACACCTATGTATATAATCTTACCTCGAACATGGATTGGCATGTATCACTTCTAGTACACACCAACTAGTGCATAATACCATCCTAACAGAAATCGAATGTAAACTTTACATATTCATTATTAATAGTATTATTCTTACCATATATCCGAACTCTAAACTACACTTCTACATGGTCACCTAGGCAAAGCTCATGTAGACAAGAGAGAGGAATAAATGTCATTTGCTCCACACTCTACAGCTGGCGCACTAACTCTATCCCATGGTACTTCATACTCCATCATGGACCAATTCTTATGGTAATAAACAAAATCTATAAGTTTTATATCATATAGGAACTAAGCTCTCTCTCTCCATACACACACACACACACATATTGCAACAATGCTATAAACAGTTTAAAAATTAAACTTAAACTTTATGCAAGTCTTTAATTTAATTATTATTTTTTATTATTTTGTTATGTTTATTGTAAGCCTTGTATAATAGCTGTACTTTTTAGAGATTCCTTAAGACAATAGAATAATGGTGTTTGAGTATATATAAAAAGGCCTGGACATGTACTGAACGCCTAAACATCCATAATACTTGTTAGCTTGCTTATTTGAGTAGTTTAGAACTAATGTTTTTAAAACTAATCATATCTTGATTTGTAGGTGACTGCAGATATGCTCCGGATTACCCTGTTGAATGTGTGCTTGAATGACACTATTGAATAAACACACTATGTACTTATGTGTCACGTTATCACCGGGTAAAACTGGCCGGTTTGACAATTGATGTTGGCTAGTAATAGACTTTCCAAAGATGGCCCACTTGGAGCTCGATTCCGCTGCCGGGTTCACCGAAACAATCCCGGCGCCCCTACCTATTTAAAGCCATTGCAAAGGTTATAACAAAGGGTCTCAACTTATGGTCTTAAGAGAAAAGAACACACCATCCTATAGGCCTTGATATTTAGATTCTATATTTAACTAATTATGTGGGAAAGATCTCACTGCCATTGTTGCAACTCGTAAATTTACATTCAATCAACCATCTATGGAAGGTAAAATATATTAATCTATCCATGTGTATATATAGTCTATGCAACACAAACCAGAGTTTTCTAGTCAATATGTGAAATTTAGGATTTGTACATGGCCTATACTCAATTTCTATTTAGCATTTGTTTGAATCCTAGACACTTATAAGATCTATAAGAGTAAAGTTGAATATGATTTCATGTGAATATATATATAATTTAAACATTGTACATTAAACACATTTAATTCGCACTGCTTAGTTTCAAAACATTGTTGAAGATTCGATGACTGCTTTGGTGGAAATAACTATATATCCTTATGCCTGAAAAAAAATATATATATAGCAATACTCGTTCATGTGTGTACACTATATATCAATATTATACTTACAAATCTTTATAAGTATATATGTGTACTATATATATACAATATTTCAATAACACATAGCTAAGTAGCATAATACGTTATTATCTAATGCTAAATGTGCAAGTAAATATACATGTGCAGTAAAGCTAGAAAAACTACTTACATTCACAATATCTGTAAATACTTACACCTAGCTAACATCAATACACATATATATGCATACATGAAAGAAAGTGCATTCTACCACATAATACGTGCATATATAAGATAGAGGTACCAGGAAATCAGTGACAGTATTTGAGATCTAGAGCAATAGTAGAACTAACAGGTTAGTACCATTAGGATAAGTGGCATTAATGAAGTACCAGGCTGAAGGCGGCATGTTAGAAGCTGCTCCCTAGGGCAATGACAAGGAAACGATCAAAACATCGTAACGAAGATAATCCACAGCTTCATTCCTAAAACAAATGTGACCTCAAACAGTACAGTTGAAAAAAAGAAGACTTGTATTAATGAAGTCCATGCTTGCAAGAACATCCAACCAGCAGTGAAAGTGGATAAGGAATATACATACACAGCTTCATATAAGCATATTCCCAGTATACACTTGCAATAGAATTGTCCAGTAAGTTTACCATGAATCTATACTTTGTTCACACACACACACACACCTGTCCTAATAACGTGTAGGGAGCCTCCCAGTGTTTTTGATAGACTTGAGCAGGAAATTTACATCTGCACTCAAGATCTCCATACCAAGCCAGTAGCAACTCATTCCTAGCCTGTTGCCATTGGTTGAAAGCCACCTTTCCAATTACTTTTAGCCATTTCCTTTGCAGAAGGACCTAACGCATTATAAAGATCTTAAATTGATATTGCCTGTGTACACCATACATGCATACATATGTACATGTGTAGGCACTTATGCATCATTTATTTGTTATTAGAGAGAGCTCTATATAATTTAAAATTACATATATTATGTTCAAACAGTAATATGCTTATCAAAATATTTTACTTCCCATAAGTGGTTACTGCTGCATATGTTGTATAAAAATTGACACGTGGCAGCCATAGCAATGAGATCTTTAGCACATAATTGATGAAATATACAGTCGAGAAGATTTGGGAGCAAGTTAAAAAGGGTTGTATCATTCCCTTGCAAAATGTTATACTTTATTCTTTGTACTTCTCAAAATGCTTATCTCCTACTGTATCTTTTACACTTCAAAAATTAAGTCTTATAAATATATATTTCTCCACTTACAGATTCCACAGGAGCAATGTCATATTGAAGTTTATGTAGTTTTCTTGAAGGTGTGATCTTCTCCATATCCGCTCTTCGTGTACTCCTTGTGATTGGCATGATTCTATATTGTTAGAATTAACATTTAATTCGTTATATATCTCCATATAAATATATGACATATAAGTATATATATAACCTAGACATCATAAAATGTATGTGACATTTAAACCTCATATGTTTAGGTTCACTTGGTTTCAAGGATGAAACTACTAAAGAAGTAAACTAGTAATAAATTCAAAAAAATGATAAATTTTAATTATTTATTTTAATATAATTAATAAATATCTTAATTATTAATTAAATTTTGACATATAATTATAAATACAGTAAACTCAATCAAGGGAAATGCAAGGGTACAAAAGAATCTCCAAGACAACAAAATCAATACCTAACACAAATCTGTTAAGTCCTGGAAAGTAGATGTCACTGGCGCCAAGCCCCACAACGTTGCAGCTTGGTAGAGCTCCTACTAAGGCAGATAGCAATAGGAGTCTATTAGGAGACAATGGCAAATGGGATCTTAGGTTAGGTCTTATGGCTATGAAACCATGGATTTACTTACGTGTCAGAGACATGGTAAAACTTACCTAGGTTAGGTCTTATGGCTATAAAACCAAAAATCCAATGGATTTACTTGCGTGTTAGAGACATGGTAAAACTTACATAGGTTAGGTCTTGTGGCTATAAAACCAAAAATCCAATGAATTTACTTGCGTGTTAGATGTTGGTTAGCAATGGTACGGCCACAAATAACCAACACCGCACCACAGGCGGCGGACCCAAAGGAGGCCGAGACCAGACGACCATGGCAACCTCAAAACTGCAGCACGGGTGGATAGTGATAACTATTAGGCAGCACTGATGGTGTTAGATGATGCTAACGACACGCTAGATTTAAAGTCTAGACTAATTACCAAGGTGCAGAGGACGGCATGAGTAGGGATGCACGTTAAGACAATTGATCAACCTAGTCCTATGGAAGGATGCTACCAAGCTATGGACAATTACCATCTGACTCATTTAGAAGCAAGCATACGAGTAGCGAGGTCTAGTTTGTCTTCTTTTCGTGTTTTGTTTAAGTGCTTTAGATAGAAGTACTGAGCATCGGCCACTAGGACAAGGCCACATTGTAATTCCAAGTTGCAATAACTCCCTAAAAGGAGCTCGCATTCCACAGCAGAATTCCAGACCACCTATATACGGACCCTCCTGGCGTCCGAGTAAAGGCCACCACCGCATATTTTTATATGACTTGAGCCAACAACTAGAGGTCTAGCTTGGAACCCAGGAACCCAGATTGGATGTTGGCAACAGCATCTAGTGACCACCAGAATCACCTGTGTTCACCCACATGTGGATTGCGGAGTCCCGACGACAAAATACGTGATAAAGCTTATTGGACATTTCTACTACACGCGTGTATTGGGAATATGCTTATATGAAGATGTTTATGTATATTCCTTATCCACTTTCACTGCTGAATGTCTTGCAAGTGTGAGACTTCAATAATACAACAGTTATAATATTCTAGCTAGTGTGTGTAGACAAGCATGACAGCAAGTGTATGAATACAACATCAGAATAATCTACCATATATTTTACATACATATGGCTCATAAGTATCTCGGTCCACTACTTGTATACATAAATAGCTTGGGTGCCCATATATTTGATATAAACACATGTGTGTATACATAGATATTAGATACATAGACATACGTACAAGTAGAACTATAAATATACATGGATGTAGACATTAACATCATTTGGAAAATAATGAATATCTAGAACAAAAGATATATTAAAACTTGGAAACTCTCACTTAAGCATGTCATTAGCAATATGTCAAGAACTAAAACACATGTGATCACGTAGAAATAGAATTTAATATAATTTCAAGTATACTTAATAACATATAGATTGATTAAAACTTAAACCTAAACCCTAATTACAAACGAATTCCAAGTACTGACTTCATTCCTTGTGAGCTTTCTCACTCCTCCATAGAATCCTATCCTTTGACAACCTATTTCAAGATGATTTCTCCTATTTATGGCAAGCATGAATTGAGAGTCATTTCGGTTGAATTCCAACCAGATAGAATCTGTCATTAAATCAGTTTAATGGCAAAGTGAATTAATTATACCTGGAAGCTATAGATTTACATATTTGTACATCCAGTTTGTACCTATGTATTTGAATCTTACCTAGAGAATGGCATTGGCATGTATCACTTCTACTACACATTCCTCCGTGACCAACCAGTGCATAATACCATCCTAATAAAAAGCTAATGTAAACTTTATATATACATTATATTAATTCTTACCATATATGCTAGGTTTGCTTTCTCTAAACTGCACTTCTACATGCAAAGCTCGTGTAGACAAGAAGAGGAATAAAGGTCGTTTGCTCCACACTCCACAATTGGCACACGAACTCTATCCATGGTACTTCATACTCCATCACGAACAAGTTCTTATGATATTCATATTTGTACAAAAAATCTTTAATTTTGTATCATGTAGGAACTAACACACACACATTGCAAATAATGCTAATTAAGCAGATAGGTGAATAAACATATAGACATTTAATAAGCGAGATGGATATTTAGTACCTTGCAGTAAACATATTAGTTTGTGGATCATAACTTAACTCAGCATCATAGCATGACATGTTACCCTGTATATAGCTCAGTTGAATTATTTGATCAGATATTAACATGTTTTATCCATATATAAATATATATACCTGTCCTAATAACTCATAGGGAGATTGCCAGCGCTTTTGATAGACTTGAGCAGGAAATTTATGTCCGCACTCAAGATCTCCATACCAAGCCAGTAACAACTCATTCCCGGACAGCTTTCCAATTACCCTTAGCCATTTCCTTTGCAAAAGAACCTAATGCATTATAAAGGTCTTAAATTGTTACTTTTTATATACAACATGTGTACAGGTACTTATGCATTCTAAAATTACATATATATTATGTTCAAACAGTAATATGCTTATCAAAATATTTTACCTCCCATAAGTGGTTACTGCTGCATATGTTGTACAAAACTTTACATGTGGCAGCCATAGCAATGAGATCTTTAGCACATAATCGACGAAATATCAATCGAGAAGATCTAGGGGCAAGTTAGAAAGGGTTGCATCATTCCCCTGCAGAATGTTATACTTTACTCTTTGTACTTCTATGCTTATCTCCTATTGTAGCTTCTACACCTCTAAAATTAAGTCTTTATTTATACTATACATCTAATATACATTTCTCCACTTACAGATTCCATAGGAGTAGTGTTGTATTGACGTTTATGTAGTTTCTTTAAGGTGTGTCTTGTCCATCTCTGCTCTTCATCTACTCCTTGTGATTGGCATGGTTCTATATAGTTAGAATTAACATAAAAGATGCATCGCTATTATAATATATCTTTTTCTCTTTATAATCTCCATATAGATCTATGACATATAGTATATATATATAGCCTAGTGCATACTAGACACCATAAAATGTTGAACATGCAGTATGTGACATTTAAACCTAGTAACTTTGTTTCAAGGATGAAGAAGCAAACTTAGTAATAAGTAGTAAATATTAATTAAATTTTTAGAATATAATTAACAAATATCTTTATTATTATTATTTTTAAAATATAATTAATAAATACAAATAAATTCAATAAAGGAAATACAAAGGTTAAAAGGGAATTTTCCAAGACAACAAAATCAAAACACTAGAATACCTGATATAAAATCGTAAAGCAGATGTCACTGGCGCCAAGGCCCACGATCCTAGTAAGACATGCAGCAACAAGAGACAATGGCAGATGGGATCCTAGGTTAGGTCTTACGGCAAAATTGCAGATGGGATCCTAGGTTAGGTCTTCCATAAATCCAGTGGACTTACTTGCATGTTAGATTCGTGGTAAAACTTACTGGACAATTCTATTGCAAGTGTATACTGGAAATATGCTTATTTGAAGCTGTATGTATATTCCTTATCCACTTTCACTGCTGGTTGGATGTTCTTGCAAGCATGGACTTCATTAATACAATAGTTCTGGGTCTTCTTCTTTTTTCAACTGTACTGTTTGAGGTCACATTTGTTTTAGGAATGAAGCTGTGGATTATCTTCGTTACGATGTTTTGATCGTTTCCTTGTCATTGCCCTAGGGAGCAGCTTCTAACATGCCGCCTTCAGCCTAGTACTTCATTAATGCCACTTATCCTAATGGTACTAACCATGTTAGTTCTACTATTGCTCTAGATCTCAATACTGTCACTGATTTCCTGGGTACCTCTATCTTATATATGCATGTATTATGTGGTAGAATGCACTTTCTTTCATGTATGCATGTATACACATATATATATGTGTATTGATGTTAGCTAGGTGTAAGCATTAGATAATAATGTATTATGCTACTTAGCTATATGTTATTAAAATAATGTATATATATATACAACATATATACTTATAAAGATTCGTAAGTATAATATTAATATATAGTGTACACACACGAATGAGTATATTGCTGATATGTTTTTTTTTTTGTTCAGGCATAAGGATATATAGTTATCATTTCCACCAAAGCAGTTATCAAATCTTCAACAATGTTTTGAAACTAAGCAGTGCGATTAAGATGTGTTTAATGTACTATGTTCAAATTAATATATATTCACATGAAATCATATTCAACTTTACTCTTATTAGAGATCTTATAGGTGTCTAGGATTCAAACAAATGCTAAATAGAAAATGAGTATAGGCCATGTGCAAATCCTAAATTTCACATATTGACTAGAAAACTCTGGTTTGTGTTCCATAGACTATATATACACATGGATAGATTAATATATTTTACCTTCCATAGATGGTTGATTGAATGTAAATTTACTAGTTGCAACAATGGCAGTGAGATCTTTCCCACATAATTAGTTAAATATAGAATCTAACATATCAAGGCCTATAGGATGGTTGTGTTCTTTCCCTCTTAAGACCATAAGTTGAGACCCTTTGTTATAACCTTTGCAATGGCTTTAAATAGGTAGGGCGCCGGGGTTGCTTCGGTGAACCCCGGCAGCGGAATTGGAGCTCCAAGTGGGCCATTTTGGAAAGTCTACTACCAATCAACATCAAACCGTCAAGCCGGCCGCACACTCAACAAGGTAATCTGAAGCATACTTGCAACCACCCACAAACCAAGATACAATTAACTTTAAGAACATTAGTTCTAAACTACTCAAACAAGCAATCTAATAAGTATCATGGATGTTTAAGCGTTGAGTACATGTCCGGGTCTGTTTATATATACTCAAAATCTGGAATATCTGGAATTTCTGACCAAAACATGGAAAAATTCATGCGGATGGTGGCCACCAGTGAGAGACCAAAAATCAAGCTGTATAAACTATATACAGTGGCTATGTATGTTAAATACACACACCATATTGTACATGGCTATGTGTACACACATGACATTCGGTTTCACATGCATTCAACATTAAGAACCGCTAGCTTTATATATGCTGCATAAACAGCCTCAAAAGCCCTCAGATAAACCAGAATATATATCTGAATGTATCTTGCACAGTATATACTTGGAATTTCTCATAGAAAAATTCAAGCGAATGGTGGTCACCAGTGAAAAAACCAAAAGCCAAGCTCGAAGCATCGCCGCGCGCGCGCTCCCAATCCTTCTCCTTAAACACCTCGATTTGCCCAAGCGAACCCTATACTATTAGGGTTCCCCTAAACAGAATGCAAATGAAATATTCTTTGGAATATTTCTACGAATATTCTTGTCTTGCAATCCGAATATTTTTATTCAGCCATGGGAATATTTTAAATTGATTTCACGAGTTTTATTTAAACTTATGTTTTACCCATTATTTGAAACTACCGTTGAATATTTATTAAAAAACGGGGTTTCATTTGCTAATTTTGTTTATATTACACTAATACCCATATTTAGAAATTAAATTTAAATTTAATGTAAGTTTTTGTTTAATTACTAATTTAATTATTATTCACTATTACCAGTAATGTTAATAAAAATTTATTACTTCATAGAAAAAACTTTCTATAAGTAATACATGTTATTCCCAAAAAGTATTTACCCTTGAGAACAATATTTAAAAATTAAACTTAAACTTTATGCAAGTCTTTAGTTTAATTATTAATTTTATTATTATCATACTATAATCAGTATGCTAATAATAATTTATTAATTCATAGAAAAGATATTCTATGTGTAACATATGTTACTCCCAAAATGTATTTACATTTGGAAGCAATTATTTATAAGTATATTGGTGTTTTAAAACATTTAGCATTTATCTACATTCATATTTCATGTTGTTGTGTCTAAATCATGTTTATTAACTGAGTACCTGAGTTTAACATTTGTTTAAACTCCATTTAAATACTTTTGCAAATCTTTTATAAACATTCTTAATAAAAATTGACAATATTTAAATGTCAATTTTTTATTTTATGAAGTTTTATCAATCTTAACTTTTAATTTTAAACTCATGCTATTTTATAATTAGTTTAACACATTTTATAAATGGTAAACATAAAATTTATTTCTCGTATCTGCTTAGAGAGATGAATGAAACCTCTCAGTATTCTTATTTAGCATTGGAAACATTTAGTTTCCATATATAACGAGTTTATATATATACTTATGTTTTAAACCATTATTACCACGGTCGTTTTCTTAAAAAAAAAAACACGGTTTGGTTGTAATATTTTACTAATTTTGTTTAAAACAACATATAACTAACCTTAAAAATTAAACCTGAACTTTATCAAAGTCATTATTTTAATTAATTTTAATTATTATCATACTATTATTAGTATGTTAATAATTATTTATTACACTATAAAAAAGTGTAACATATGTTTTACCCAGAAAATATAATCATTTAATTTTGGGAAAATTATTTGTAGTTATATCAGTGTTTAAACATTTAGCAGTTTAAATATACATATATTAAGTTATGTATATTTTTTATTTTGTTATGTTTAAACCATATTGAAAAGCTGAGTATTTGAGTTTAACATATGTATAAACTCTATTTTTATACTTTTGCATAATTTTTGTAAAAATATTTCTTAATAATTAAAATTAACAATATTTAAATGTCAATTCTTTTTGTTTGAAGTTTTATTAAACTCCAAGTGTAAAGCAGAGACTGCCGTTTTTTTTTAAAGAGGACTGTTCTTAATAGAACACAGGATTCTTGGTTTGCCAAAGGAAAACCCTAATAATGTAAATAAATAATATTCACGTAGGATAATTAAGTGAGGGTTTTGAAGTAATAAACCAAAACCATTACACCAAAGCTTCTTAACATCCGTAACATTATACTTGAAATAAACAATGCTTTTGATAACCTGGTAAAGATTATCCCAGCTTTTTTTAAATAAAATCTGGTTTGATAATGTTTAATATAAAGGTCAAAGCCTTTGTTATAAATAGAGTGGTGTGTTTTTTAAAAAAAATTAATATATATATTTTTTTTAAAAAGAAACTTAAACGTGCTAGCATTAATTGCTAAAAAATACGTTTTGAGAAACTACGTTTATGTTTATGTTAAATCTTATGATTAAACAAATCAGGTTTAATATTGAAGTAATACGTTTAAAACTTCAATAATTAAATAAGCAACAATATTACATTGTTAAGCTTTAATAAATACTTTTTTTTTTAAAAGTAGTTAAAAACGAGTTTTTTAAAAAAATTCTGTAACTTTTTTTACATACGCATATAAATATATAAATTATATTTATTTTAAGAAAGTGTGTTAAACACATAAATTACCAAAAAAAGAGAGAATATATATTCTCAAAGTTACATATTGGGTATTAATTAAACAAGTATGTTAATGAATTGCATAGGAACAACATTTATAATTGATGTTTTCAAATAAATTTTAAAATTAAAAATTAAAACATTTAAAATAAATTTAATCTTAAAATAATTAAGATAAACATAGTAGTAATTATTTATTTAAAAACATGTATTCTTAGAGATTTCCAATCATTGTAATCAATGTGGTGACTGGTAAAATATATCACTCTTAGAAAATAATATATTTTTTCTACCACTACATGCATACTTTAATAGTATGTATATATGTACATGTTATATATATATATATATATATATATGTGTGATATAAACACAAACGTTTGCTTATATATAAGTTCACTTGATGAAACATAAAATAGTTTACTAAAAATTGTATTTGGATTTATATAAAGAATAATTTATCCTGATACTTAGAATATTCTATATTATAAAACGAATATTCTGAAATGAAGAATAGAATATTCGGCTAGGAATACTCAAGTAAGAATATTCCCGAAATATATGCTCTGTACACGTAGGCAGACCTAAAACAGGGGAGCGATTTAGGGTTCTTCTAGGTTCTTCTAGAAGCGCAGGCTTTTAAGAAATTGGGAGGAGCGTTACAGCTCTGCAAAATCCGGCATGCTTGTGTAGCTCTCTATGCTACGACTGGATGCTATTCAATGGTGGCAACTGCTAGGTACATACTTTTAATCTAGTAAGTGAATCTATGGTATATATTGTAAATTTCTTGTATATCTATTGAATTGCGTGTGTTTTGAGGTGTATATAAGTAGGTATTGTTTTAATCCAGCAGATTCAGCACTGTAAACACAGTTGTGCAAAGGGTAAATAAAACATCTCTATGGTGCATTATTTTACTCGATGGTTTGTACAAAGCCATGTATTTATAGTTTTGTATATAAGAAATGTATACGCATTGCCCGTGAGAATGGGTTTCTGAGGTACGTATTGCAAATAAAATTATTTTTATTTGCTGTGTGTCTTGTAAATTATATATATTTTACTGCTTTGTGATAGGCTTATATATACACTACGTTTTGTCCACGTTGTCATTCATGATTACACCGGTTGAAGAGTAAGTGACAGTCGGATGTAGGATAAGCAAGTAAATGTTAAAGAAGATAACCAGGTTTATGTATTATGCATGCTTTCATGTATATTTTGATATAAATGGTAAATTTCCTTGGGTGAGTGTTTTTAAATGTGTTTACAAACTCGAATATTTATCAAATGCTTAAGCATTTTTTAATTCATATTAATTAGTTTGTAATATAGTTTAAAACATGGGTGTTCTATATGTTAACATGGGCTTTATATGTGGTGGTTCTGGATTACCCTGTGAGCATGTTTGATAAATTTGTTAAAAAAATCATAATGTGTTCTTTAATGGGATGTTGTTACTACCGAGTAAAATTGGCTGGCTTGATGGTTTGACGTTGTCTTGTAATGGACTTTAAAAAACTGATCTTGCTTTTTAAAAATTAACATGTCAGAGAAGTTCAGTTGCAATTGTGCTGATTTTCAAAGTTTTTCTGAATTATATATAGGCTTTTCATTCGTATGCAACCATGCTGCTACTCCATTAACGTTGTGCTAAAGGTTATTTTTGGATATCTTCAGAGCCGATTATCTACTTGGCTTTTGAGGCTGTTAGTGGAGAATTTAACTTTTGTGCATCAGTCGAGTGTGGTTACATGTGAATCAAACTTAATCTGATTCAGGAAACTTTAAAAATCGGCACGATTGTCACTAAACTTCTTTAGCACGCTAATTTTTTGAAAGCAGGATCAGTTTTTTAGAGTCCATTATAAACAACATCAAACCGTCAAGCCGGCCAGTTTTACCCAGTGATAATGGTGTCTCATTAAAGAACACAGTCTGGTTTTCTTAATAAATTTATCAAACATGTTCACAGGGTAATCTGAAGCTTATCTGTAGCTACCACGTACAAAGCCCATATTAGCATATAAAACATCCATGTTTTAAGCTATATTACAAGCAAACTAACATGAACTAAAGATGCTTAGGCATTCGATAAATGTCCAGGCCTGTAAACACGTTTTGAAAACACTCAAATCCTATTGCTACCCAAGGAAATCTACCATTTATATCAAGATATACATGAAAGCATACATAATACATAAACCTGGTTATCTTCTTCAACATTTGCTTGCTTATCTTGCATCCGACTGTCAACTTGCTCTTCAACCGGTGTAACCATAGATGACAACGTGGGCAAAACGTAGTGTATATATAAGTCTATCACAAAACAGTAAAAATATATATATTCTGCAAGACACACAGCAGGAATCTAAGAACAAATAAAATAATTTTTATTTGCAATACGTACCCTCAGAAACCCATTCTCACGGGTAATGTGTAACGTTTCTTATACACAACACCATAAATACATGGCTTTGTACAAATCATTGGGTAAAACAATGCACCATAAAGATGTTTTTGTTTGCCCTTTGCACAATTGTGTTCACAGTGTTGAATTTGTTGGATTAAGACAATACCTACTTATATATACCTCAAAGTGCATGCAATTCAACAGATATATAAGAAATCTTCAATATATACCATGGATTCACTTACTAAATTAAAAGCATGTACCTAGTAGTTGTTGTTAAGCCACGATCCAGGAACAAGGAAGTGAATAGGATTTCGAGAACAAGGAAGTGAACAGGATTTCGAGAACAAGGAAGCTTAACTTAGAAGTAGAACAAGAAGCAGGACATGAACTAGGAACCAGGAACAAGACAAGAACAGGAGGCAAGGAAAAAAAAGACAAGAACAAGACAAGACAAGATTGATCATAAAAAATTGGTGTTGATTGTAATTGATTGTACAACAATTAGGTTGGAGTTTTTATATTCACAACTCCAAGCTAATCTGGTCATGAGCTAAAAATAGTGACTCTTATCCTCTAGGCATATCCTGTAGTATATCCTATAGGCATATCCTATAGGAATATTCTGTAGGTATGTCCTATAGGTATATCTTATAGGCATATCCTATAAGAATATCCTGTAGGCATATCCTTTAGGTATATCTTTATAGACATATCTTGTAACCTATATCCTGTATCCTGCATCCTGTATCGGGTCATGACAGCACCTCCTCCCTAAGGACGAGTTCTACGAGTCTTGAGACTTGGTTTAGCAGGATAACGCCGATGGAAAGCAGTAACTTTGGAAGAAGCATGGGAGTAAGTTGATGCAGGTTCCCAAGTGTGAGCGGTGGTAAATAACCTTCTAATTCAAAGTATTGAAGTTGGCGGCGATGAAGATGAGAATCAAGGATGGCTGCAACTTCAACTTAGGTTCACCATCAATGACCACATGAGGGGGAGAAGAAAAAGCACGACCAGGAAGAGAAGAAGGATGATACGGCTCCAACAAAAGAGGTGTAAACACAGGATGAAGTTTCACTGTAGATGATAACTCGAGTCGGAAAGCTATAGGATTGACCTTAGCCGCAATCCTATAAGGGCCCAAATCGTTGAAAATCCAACTTAAAAGAAGGCTTGTTGGTGCGATTATGCCGATAAAGAAGCCACACGAGATCACCAATCTTGTATGCATGTGCCGGTTGACGATGAGCATCAGCATGACGCTTGTACCATTCCTGTGCCTGCTGAAGATAACTCGGAGATCCTCATGTACCTGACGAAGATGCTGGAACAATTCTATACTACAAAGCGGAAGGAGGAGCAAAGTCAAAACATGGATGGTAACTTGTAAGAACAAAGAAAGGTGTCTAGCTGTAGATGCTTGAACGGAGTTGTTGTAGGAAAACTTTGCCATTGGAAGAAGGTCCAACTAGTTGTCCTTATTGGTAACTGATGAAGCAGCGAAATATTGCTCCAAGGTCTAATCGTACGTTCTGACTGCCCATCAGTTTGTAGATGGTATCTTGAAGAAAGGTCTGCTTTAACCTGTAGACTCCGGAGAAGTTCTCGCCAAAACTTAGACATGAATTGTGGGCCTCGATCAGAAACAATGCTCTCAAGAAGACCATGGTGTCGGAATACATCGCAGATCACCAATTCGCGCGGTTGTCTGGCCTGTAACAGTCTTGTGACATGGTAGGAAATGAGCATGTTTTTGTGTGAAACGGTCAATCCCACAAGAACTGCATCAAATTCACGAGGAGGAAGATTTGTGAGGAAGATTTTGTGAGGAAGATTTGTGAGGAAATCCATAGAATGGATCTCCAAGGAGTAGAAGAAACAAAAAGGGATGAAGAAGACCAGAGGGTGCATGACGAGGCATCTTTGACCTATTGTAGGTGTCACAACTTCGTACAAACTTGTCCACAAAACCTCGCAACCTAGGCCATCAATATTGCGAGTCACCCAACTCAATGTCTTGGCCACACAAAAAATGTCCCTGTAGTTGGGGTATCTGACAATCCTGTACCACACGAGTCCTGCAAACACCAACAGGAATGTATAGAGACCTTTCCGGACAGTCTGTCCTGTATGGCAACAACTTAGTCTGTACAGGAATTGGAGAAAGAGGAACTTGCGATGTCAGAACTAATGTGTGAAAACACATTTCTTGCCAAGTCGTTTGTAGCCAACTGCAAACAGATGTTCTATAGGAGTGTGGAATCTGCTGGAGCCTGATGAACTTGTAGTGTTGCAAGTCGAAGTCGATCGGACCCAACAACACTTGCTTTTGACAGTCATATGCAGGATCGCCGGGGTCGGTGCAAGGTAAGAGCGTCTAGACAATGCATGCCTTGCCATTTCGAAAACCAGGCTGTAGATGATGACGAAATCAAAACGTGATAGGAACTCCGCCCACCTAGCCTGTCGCCGACTGAAACTCGAGCCGTTTGAAAATACTCCAGGTTCTTGTGATCCGTAAGAACTTGTACAGGATGCGCAGCACCTTCAGGAAATGCCGCCACTCCTCGAACGAATCCACAATGGCCTTGAGTTCCTTGTCATGAATCTCGTAATTGATCTCCGCCGAAAGGAACTTACGAGAGTGAAAAGCTACAGGATGAAGCAACTTGTCTTCTCCAACTTGTGATAGAACAGATCCTACTGCAAAATCCGAGGCATCTGCTTCAACGAAGAAGGGACGAGAAGGATCAGGATGTGCTAAAATTGGAGTCGTGAAGGCGTCCTTGAGTGTTGTGAATGCATGTTCCACCTTGTCGGACCAAGAAACACTCGTGCGCTTGGTGAGTTCCGTGAGTGGAAGTACACGCTTGGAGAAGTCCTGTATGAACGCCTGTAGAAGTTTGCAAAGCCAAGGAAACATTGTACGTCTCGTACAGACTTGGGCCTCTCCCACTCCGCGATAGTCTTCACCTTGTGCATGTCCATGGAAAGCCAGCAGGAGAGACGATGTAGCCCAAGAACTCCACAGTATCCTGTCGAAGAAACACTTCTCCAACTTCGCATACAGGCCATGCTCGCGAAGCCTCTGTAGGACTAGTCGTACATGCTTGTCATGAGCCGCCTGGTCCTTGGAGAAAATCAAAATGTCATCGAGGTAGATTACCACAAACTGGTCCAAGAAGTCACGAAAGATGTCGTTCACCATGTGTTGGAACACGGCTGGGGCATTGGTAAGTCCGAAAGGCATCACCGTGTACTCGAAGTGTCCATACCTTGTACGAAAGGCAGTCTTCCACTCATCGCCTGGACGAATCCGTACAAGATTGTAAGCCCCTCGTAAGTCGATCTTCGTGAACACCTTTGCTCCTTGCAGCCGATCGAGAAGTTCCGGGATCAATGGCAACGGGTACCGTTCCGAATGGTGACTTGATTCAAACCTGTAGTCCACAACCAAACGTAAACTCCCATCTTTCTTCTTGACAAAGAAGATAGGTGCTCCTGCAGGGGACTTTGAGTGACGAATGAAGCCGGATGCCAAGTTTTCCTCGATGTACTGAAAGAACCTCCAATTCTGTAGGTGATAGTGCATAAATCGGTCCGAACGGTGGAGTCTTTCCTTCCACAAGATCGATAGGACAGTCGTAGGACCTGTGAACAGGAAGAACTGCAGCCTTGTGCTTGTCAAAAACGTCCTGAAAGGAGTGATACTTGGATGGCAGGAAGAAGGAGGAGAAGAAGAAGGAACAGGAGAAGGAGATTGAAAAACAGGGGAGTCAGATACAGGAAAGGTAGAAGAGGACGTAGGAGTTACTTGAAAGGCAAAAAGATGAAAAGGAGCAGGATCAGTGGCAAGTTCATGCATGGTAGTGGTAAGAACTCGGAGAGGAGAAGGAGGGAGCTGTGATTGAAAAAGAGGAAGGATCTTGGGGGTGGAACAGAAGAAGAGTAATGAAAAGAGGCAGGGGGAGAAACATGTGTGGATGTTGACAAGTGTACAGGATTGGAAGAATCCTGTACAGAAGTCCGTGGATGCACAGGAGTGAGGAGAGCCTGTGAGTGTGCTGACGAACCAATAGGAGGTGGATCCTGTTGAGGAGGAACCTTCGACACTGATACAGGATTGGAAGAACCCTGTACAGGAATCCGCAAACTTACAGGAGTGGAGAGAGCCTGCGGATGTGCTGAGGAACTGACATGAGGTGAATCCTGTCGAGGAGGAGTCTTCAACACTGATACAGGAACAGGCACGGTCAATCCTGTAGCTTGTACTGCCTCAGACACTAAGGATGTATCCTGCACACAGGAAGGTACAGGATTGATCCTGGTTGCCGGAGAGGAAAACGTGAGCGTCCTAGACCTCCAGTCGATCTGAGGATTTGCAACAACGAACCATGGCATGCCCAAAATGATGGGAGTCGACCGAGTCTTGATCAAGTTGAAGGAAATCGAACAGTTGAATGCGCCATGACTGCAAGAGAGAGGTTTGGTAGCATGGGTAACTGCGCCAGAAGCAATCAGACGACCATCGGCCACCTCTACAGGAACTGCACGCTTCAACTTCACCACCGGAATGCCATGTTGAGTTGCAAAAGTGTCATCCATGAAGCATGCATTTGCACCAGTGTCTAACAGGGCAAACTCCTTGAGCTCTCGATTATTGAGATGAATGTGTACAGGAAACTTGAGTGATGGAATGGTATGAGCAGCACCAATGGAGCCTGCACCTACGTCCAACTTCGGCTCCTAGACGAAGTGAACATTGAAGTTTTCCGACTGAACTTCAGCTTCAACTTCACGCGTCTTGAACTTCCTGGCTTTAATAGGACATTCGCCGCCTTGTGTCCTGCTTCACCACAATACAAACATAGATTCTCACTGCGGGACGTTGCTTCTCAGCAGGAAAGTGAGCCACGCTTGTATTTCTCAACCTCCATAGGAACTACTCCAGAAGGTGTCGCAGGAGTATGTACCACACTGCAGGATTGGTTTGCAGGAACTGCTGAGGATTTTTCCTGACGACGCTCGAACAAGCGGTTGTCGCAGCGAACGGCCTGTTGCATGATCTTGTTAATGTTTGGGCATCCGGTAACGTAAGGAGAAGGTCCTTCACGTCATCCCTCAACCCAAAACGGAAGTGTTCAATCAATGCAGTCTCGTCCCATGGAATGTTCGTGCAAAGTTGCTGAAATTCGGATGCATAGACGGAAGCTGGTCGATCCTTGTGTGAGCTTTCGTAACTTGTGCATGCGGAACGGTACTTATCGGGATCTCCAAAGCAAGCTTCAAAGGCAGCCACGAAACCTTCAAAGTCTTCCATCAATGGGTCGTCACGCTCCAGCAAAGGGGCAACCCAAGCCCGTGGAGATCCAACTAGTAGGGATGCCAAAAGGCCAACCTTTTGTGCATCAGTCGAGTAGCGGCGTGGTTGCATGCGGATCAAAAGCCTGATCTGATTCAGGAACCCTTGGAAATCGGCACGATTGCCATTGAACTTTTCGGCATACTGATCTTCGGCTCCGAAGAAGTGTTCGATGGAGAGGAAACCAGATGCTTGAGAGAGAGCCTGTGCAGCAGCCTTGGAGGATGCATCAGCAGTTGCGTTGGTGGAACCTTGCAGATCTGTGACCACTTGGCGCAAAGTGGCCAGCTCATGAAGCAATATTTGGTGCTTTGAAATTGCTCAAAATCGGCCATGATCTATGAAAGAAAAAAGGAGGAAAACAAAGGAGAAGAATCAAGGAAAAAAAAGTAGTTGAAATCGGAAAGCTATGAAAGCAGTTACTATCAAATTGTCAAGCCATAATCAGAATAAGGAAGTGAGCAGGATTCCAAGAAAAGGAAGCTTGACTCAGAAGCAGGACAGGGAGCAGGACAGGAACTAGGAACTAAGGAATAAGAAAAGCAGGAGGTAAGGAGAAGACAAGACAAGAACAAAACAAGACAAATTGATTGTAAAAGACTGGTGTTGATAAGTAATTGATTGTACAACAATTAGGTCGGAGCTTTTATACTACAACTCCAAGTTAATCTGGTCCTGAGTCTAATCTGGTCATGAGCTAAAAATAGTGACCCTTATCCTCTAGGCATATCTTGTAGTATATCCTATAGGCATATCCTATAGGAATATCCTATAGTATATTCTGCAGGCATATCATGTAGGAATATCCTATAGACATATCCTGTAGGTATATTCTATAGGCATATCCTGTAACCCGTATCCTGCATCCTGTATCGGGTCGTGACAGTTGCCACCATTGAATAAGCATCCAGTCGTAGCATAGAGAGCTACACAAGCATGCCGGATTTTGCAAGCTATAACGCTCCCTAAAAGCCTGCACTTCTAGAAGAACCTAGAAGAACCCTAAATCGGCTCCCCTGTTTTAGGTCTGCCTACGTGTACAGAGCATATATTTCGGGAATATTCTTACTTGAGTATTCCTAGCCGAATATTCTATTCTTCATTTCAGAATATTCGTTTTATAATATAGAATATTCTGAGTATCAGGATTAAATATTCTTTTCTATTGGAAATAATAAATTTCCAAATACAATTTTTAGTAAACTATTTTATGTTTCACCAAGTGAACTTATATATAAGCAAACGTTTGTGTTTATATCACATATACATATATACATACTATTACAAGTATGCATGTAGTGGTAGAAAATAATTATTTTTCTAAGAGTGATATATTTTCCCAATATGTAACTTTGAGAATATATATTCTTTCTTTTTTTTGGTAATTTATGTGTTTAACACACTTTCTTAAAATAAATATAATTTATATATTTATATGCGTATGTAAAAAAAAGTTACAGAGTTTTTTTTAAAAAACTCGTTTTTAACTACTTTTTTTAAAAAAGTATTTATTAAAGCTTAACAATGTAATATTGTTGCTTATTTAATTATTGAAGTTTTAAACGTATTACTTCAATATTAAACCTGATTTGCTTAATCATAAGATTTAACATAAACATAAACGTAGTCTCTCAAAACGTATTTTTTTAGCAATTAATGCTAGCACGTTTAAGTTTCTTTTTAAAAAATATATATATATATATTAATTTTTTTTTTTAAAAAACAACACACTCTGTTTATAACAAAGGCTATGACCTTTATATTAAACATTATCAAACCAGATCTTTTATTTAAAAAAAACTGGGATAATCTTTACCAGGTTATCAAAAGCATGTTTATTTCAAGTATAATGTTACGAATATTAAGAAGGTTTGGTGTAATGGTTTTACACGTCCGCCGTTTTTGGGTTTATTACTTCAAAACCCTCACTTAATTATCCTACGTGAATATTATTTATTCACATTATTAGGGTTTTCCCTTGACAAACCAGAATCTTGTATTCTATTAAGAACATCGTCTTTTTTTTAAAACGCATACGTGTAAAAAAATATATATTTTTTACATTTAGTGTATATGGTGTTACTGATAATGTAAAGCAGAACTGGCATGCGGGATGAACCGAAAGCCGGGTCTATAACATAAATTACTAGTTAGTTCTATTCATGTATGAAGTTATGCATGATAAGTAAGCTAGACATTTTAATTAACTTACATATTCTGTGTGAGATACTCCATTCTTCATTGCAACTCTTGGTGTGCTCCTTGTGTCTATTATATATGTAAAATTATAAGTCTAACAAACATATAATATAAACACATTTTTATTTGATTTGATTTGATTATTAGAAACTTGTATATGATATATAAAGAAAATTAAAACTATTTTAAAGTATGCAAGTGTACCTAATACAAACAAATGTGTTTGATCTCTGTTGAATCTCACTGCCCTGTGTTAGCCTTATTCCTATTGTGTGGTAAGTTTCTATATCATTTCAAATATACAGCAACCATAGACAAAGATCCAATGGCTAAGACACGAACGCTTTCATATGCCTTATTCACTTAATATATATTGATCCGCGATTGGGTTTGGGCTTGCACTGACGCTCGAGAGCATGTGCATTCGCGGAGGTTTTGTTGTTGGGGCTAGCCTACCTAGCGGATGTGAGCATGGGGGTTGGGTTGCAAATAAGGTGTTACATTCTATACTTAGTGAGAATGTTATAAATAGCAACCTACGTCACTTTAAAATCATGAATCATTCACTCTTCTGTTGATGTGGCATGTTATGTACTTTCTAGACCATCATAGAAATTCTCTAGTATATCCTCTAGGCTTGCTTGGTGTCATGATTAAAGCTTATTAATTTGCCATTGAATTGATTGGATGTTTCTTGAATTAGAGTGTATATAAATATATATGCTTGGTCTTCTTGTTTATTTTCATAACCGCTACGTGTAGACAAGCAAAGTGTATGAATACAACGTCAGAATAATCTACCGTATATGGCTCATAAGTAGGTCCACTGCCTGTATTCATAGACAGCTTGGTAATACATATTTCATACAAACACATACAAGTATACACATGGACGTAGACATTTCCTTTCTTGGTGTTGGAGGAAAATAATGAATATTCAGAAGAAGAGACATGTTAAAACTTGGAAGCTCCCAACTTAAGCATGTCATTAGCAACATATCAAGAACTATAACACATGGATCACATAAGATAGAATAGAATAATTACGAGTACACATTATGTGGATCAAGATTAAAACTCATCCCTTGTGAGCTTTCTCACTCCTCCATATTATCCTATACTTTTACAACTTGTTTGATGATGATGATTTCTCCTCTTTATGGCAAACGTGAATTCAATTCCATTTTGGTTGAATTCTATAACATCCAGATATAATTAACTCACTTTGCTATTAAATTGATTTAAATGACAGATTTTATCTTTGTTGGAATTTACATATTTGTACATTTAATTTATACCTTTGTATTTGAATCTTACCTTGAGCATGGCATTGGCATGTATCACTTCTCTTAACATTCCTTCATGACCAACCACTGCATAATACCATTCTATAGAAAGTGAATGAATTCATAGTTAACAATGATGTTTATCATATCAAGAAGTTGGACTTTCTTTATATACCACTTGTTATGATCTTAACATTTTGTTTTTAAAAATGGGTTTGTTTGTGGATGGGTATTTCATATATTGTGTTTGCATTATGGTTTGTGTGGGATTGTATTATGGAATGGAATACACTGTTTGAACTCATGAATTATGTTTGAATTGTGGTCTATGCATGTGTGGATTATTACTTGTAATCTTAGTGTGTTTACACTGTGGTTTATGTTGGTTATGTTATGGAATGAAATGCATTGTTTGTTGTGGTTGTGTAAGATTAAAGACAAAGCCGGAGAGTGATGAAATATTTCATAGAAGAAATAGTTAAGCCAATTAGAGACAAATAATTAATAATATGTTTATGGTGTGTTGCAAATGAGACCCAAGCATGGATTTTAAATCAGTTTCTTTTGAGAAATGGCATCCAAAATACGGGCTGCATGTTGTAACAAAAAGTTTATATATTGCACATTGATTAATTTAATAAATAAGCTTTTTTTAATTAAACATTCATGTATTTTATTTAAGAACATGTACAATGCTTCTCATTATCAGGAACTAAGCTAAGAAGATAAGAAACAAGTTGAATTATAGAAATCAAAACAAGACAAAAGGCTTAACTCTTAAACTAGCGTTAAACCGGAATGCTTAATTTTGAACACATCCACTCTTATATATTATAAGGAAAGTTAAATATGGACTTAACTAAATTTAGTGACCCTTATCCACATTCTTAACCTTATCCTGGACTTTACTAATTTTTAATCCTTATCCATATGCTTATGTACATCCTTATCCGTATTTGTATCCCTATCCTTATTCATATTTGCATTCATATTCGTATCTGTATCCATGTGAAAAAGTCAGATCTTCACACCATCCCCCTCATTTAAGAGTCGGGCTTGTCCGACACTTGCGATGAAACTCATTGACGGCATCATGAACATGTTGCAGATTCATTACTAGTTCCCAAGAACACTCACTTGGAGGGTAGCCAACTTAGTCAACCAAGTAATATAGTAAGTGGCAAAGGAACTTAGAGTCCAAGATTTCATTGACTTCGTATTCCAATTTATTGTTAATTGTAACTGGAGCTAGAGGTGGTAAAGTTCAACCAGGGAGTGTGTTCAAATGGTACGGCTCAAGAAGAGAAACATGGAATACCAGATGAATGTGCATTGAAGAAGGAAGCTCCAATTGATAAACCACATTGTTGATACGAGATGCTATCAGAAACGGATCGAGGCGTTGGTAGTTGAACTTTTCACAAGGCCGTGTAGTCTTGATGTTGCATCAAAGAAGCTAGACCTGCTCAATAACCTGAACCAATTGGTAGCTGTCTTTTGAAGTTCTTGTGCCTCTAGAAGATGTTGATGAAGTGTACCTTGGACAAATTGGAGACGGTCAACTCGATCTTTGGTAGAGGGATTTACCAAACTCTCGGGTGTATCAAAACTCCATCATGGATGTTGACTTGTCAAGGCATAGAAGGATGAGATACCAGTTGATGCATGCTTGGAGTTGTTGTAAGAGAACTCAGCTAAGGGCAATAGTAGTAACTAATCATCTTGTTGATAATTGATGAAGCACTGTAAATATTGTTTGAGGGTCTGGATAGTGCATTCCGATTGACCATCAGATTTTGGATAACGACCTCTTGATCTTGAGTAGCTCAAGAAGTCGTTGCCAAAACTTAGCGATAAACTGCAAACGATGATATTTAACAATGTTGTCGGGGAGTCCATATAACTAAAAAAGTCCTTCATAACTAAGTCAATTGTCTCTTCTTGGATATAGTCTTTGTACATGGTAGGAAGTGAGTCATCTTAGTAAAATGGTCCATGATGACGAGAATAGTGTTGAATTCTTTAGTTGATGGCAAATAAGTCACAAAGTCCATTGAGATGCAAGACCAAGTGTTATTTGAGCTGGAAGTGGTTGGAGGAGACCATATGGGTGATGACAAATTTTAGAGCGAGCACACATGTCACAGGTACAAATAAACTTTCCACTAATTCGCATAGTTGAAGCCACCAATAGTTACGATTGATTAATTCCATTGTTTTTCTAATGCCAAAGGAACTAGCAAGCGAAGTGTTGTGATGGGACTGCAACACTTAAAGTCAAGCATCACCCAATGGAACATAAACCAAGTCGTTACGGAGAAGCAGACTATTGATGAATCGGAATAGATTGTAGTGGGGTTGTGAGACGGACGAAGTGTTACTTCCAAGATATCCTAAGCCAACGGATTGGAGACAAATTCAGAGCAGATAGTGTCAAGAAGCCTCGAGTCGAAGAGTGCAACGTGAACAGCAAGTGCTTTGAGGTGTTTGGCACCAAGTACCACTTACTTATGTTGGTCAAACTTGACGTCACTAGCATGTAGTGCCAAATATGCTTGTTGTGAAAGTGCATCAAATTGAACTTGTTGAATGTCGGGTCAATACTTGATCTTGAAGTTGAACTGAGAGAGGATCTGATGAGTCCAACGAGCTTGACATCGATTTAAAACTTGAGCTTGAGAGAAATAAACCAAATTCCTGTGATTAGTGAAGACGGTTACCTTGTGCAGGGAGCCTTTAAGAAACCTTCGCCACTCTTTGAAGCAATCCACATTAGCCTTGTTATAAATCTCATAGTTGATCTCCATAGCCATGAGCTTGCATGAGTGGAATGCTACCGGGTGTAGATCATTGTCGGAGCCATATTGATAAAGAATACCACCAAAGCAAAGTCAAATGCATTTGTCTCCATCATAAAGGGTTTGATTGGGTTGGGGTGAAGCAAGATTAGAGTCGAGGTAATAGCAAACTTGAGTGTGATAATTGTGTTCTCAGTCTTCATAGACCACTTGAACGAAACTTCCTTCTTGGTGAGTTAATTTAATGGAAGTATAATTTTGGAGAAGTTTTTGATGAAGCGTCGGTAAAAATTGGCAAAACCAAGAAAACACTAGATGTCTTGAGCTAACTTTGACATTTCCCACTCAAGAACTGTATGCACCTTGGCCGAGTCCATGGAGATTCTAGTGTGACACCATGTATCCCAAAAACTTGACATGTTCATGATGAAACTGACACTTCTTCAACTTGGTGTAAAGACCATGAAGTCTTTTCAAAACTTAACGAACATGTTGCTGATGTTCCTCTGTCTTCAAAAAAATAAGGATGTCGTCTAAGTAGATAATCACAAACCAGTCAAGAAAGTTGCAAAAAATGTCATTGGCCATATGCTGAAAAACCAGGGCATTAATTAACTTGAAAGGCATCATCCGTGTACTCAAAATGCCTATAGCATGTACAAAAAGCAATCTCCCATTCGTCACCAGGGCGAATACGGAGCAATTATAATCACTTTGAAAGTCGATCTTCGTAAAATAATGAGCCCTATGAAGACGCTCAAGAATTTTGAGAAGAGGTAGAGGGTATTGGTTATGAATGGTGATCTTATTTAACTCGCAATAGTTTACCACCAATCGGAGAGAGCCATCCTTTTTGTTAATGAAGAACATAGGGGCAGCAGCTGGAGACTTAGAATGATGAATGAAGCCAGTAACCAGATTGTCATTAATGTATTTCCGCAAAGCTTCAAGCTCAAGTGGAGAAAGACCATAAATTAAAGCAAACAGGGTCTTATCTTCAATAGTATCAATTGGACAGTCATATGAACAATGTTTAGGAAGACAATTGGCTTGGACCTTATCAAATACATCCATAAACTCATGGTATGCAAACATCAAAAAACAAGGATCAAGATGTTGAAGACAGAGTCACCATCATAGCAAAAACCATGTTGGGTTGAGTACGACTAGCATGTATAAATGTTGCCAATGAAATGGTTCAGATACAGATTGAGAATGTTGTTGGAGTTGAAGTCAAAGTTGAAGCTTGATGTCATTGTAGACACAAGACGTTATTGGCTAAAGTTGTGATCAAAGCCAGAGATGAAAACAAAGTCGGAACCAAAGTGGAGTCGGAGTCAGAGCCAGAGACGAAGATGCAAAAGTGCTACCATGAATTAGAGGTGTTGAAATGCAGCTAGGAGTTAGAGTTATAGAGGTACTGCTAGGAGCCAGAGTTGCCAAGATACGGCCAAAGTTGAAGTTGTAGAGGTACTGCAAGAGTCAAAGTTGCCGAATATAGCTAGGAGTCGGAGTTGTAGAGGTACTGCCAAGAGTTGAAGTTGCCAAGATATAGCCAGAGTCAGTTGTAGAGGTATTGCCAGAAGTTGAAGTTGCCAAGATATGGCCATGAGTCGAAAACGGAACATAAACTAACTAGGGAATCAATTTGCAAATTGAGGGTTTCGAACCAAAAAAGACCAAGAATAACTGGAGTGTTGAAAATTAAAGTGATGTTAAAGAAGACCAAGCATAAGATATTATCGAGGGTGATTGTGAAACGTACTGTTTCTTCAGTAATATTGCCGGATATATTGGTTTTCCATTAGCAACAATCAACTCAATCAGATTGAAATGCAAATGAAGCTTCAGATTATGTTGTTGGATGAAAAGACAGTCAATCAAGTTGCCAATTGCACCACTATCAAATAGAGCTGCTACATTAACTTAAATATTGTCAGATGTCGAGATAATAATCAAATGAAGAAAGGACTTGCTGGTGTTCATTGTTGGGATCACATGTAAAACTGCAGTCAAGGAAGAGATATTTGGAGCAGATTTGTAGTGGTCCAATTGGAATGCTCCTATTCAGACTGGACCTCCTTGTTTCTCGACTCGATTGAGGGACCATCCACCACCTTATCTTGCATTTGTTGTTGATTTGGGCACCTAGCAATTTAATGTCCGTCCTTACCATATTATAACACAAATTTGCTTGAAGACGTCGTTGTCGTTTGGCTTGTGTTAGTGGCCCTTGTGGTCAAAGAACATCCACTTGCATTGGTTCGATGTCAGAAGACATAGTGGTTGATGGCTCTTGCACTATTGGATATGGAGTACGAAATATTTGTTAAGAACGTTTCTCTTGACGTCGCTCAAAAAGTTAATTGTCGCAACCAATTACCTAAGCAATAGCTTTGTCTAAAGAATTTGGGTCCTCAAGAATGAATAGGAGATCCTTGACATTGTCACAAAGACCTTCCCTGAATTGATCACAAAAGGCAACATAGTCTCAATTGATGTCGCATGAAAGTAATTAGAAATTAGAAGCATATTTGAATGTTACACGAGAACCTTGTTGTAGTTGTCAAAGCTTAAGTTACTGCTATGCATTCACGATCAAGATTGCCAAAGGTAGTTTCAAAGACTTGGAAAAACGTATCTTATAATTTTAAGAGTGGTGAGTTCTTCTCAAGTAAAGATGCAAACCACTTCAAAGCTGCATCAGTGAGTAGTGTTCCCACTTGTGCTATAGCCATAGGGTACTAGTGTAGGTGTAAGTGAAAGACTAGTTGAACTTGATTCATGAAACTCAAAATTGTGACATTGATCCATTGAACTTAGTTGGTAGGCTAACTTTTGGTTCAGAAACCCGTGATGAGGATGATCATCGTTTATAGATCTTTGTAATTGTTGATTCTCAAGTTATAGTTACTAAAACTGTTGTGCGAAGAGTTTTGCATTGATAAAAGACGTGTTAGGAACTTGAAAGTTCGGAACCAAAGAATGAAGAAGTATTCTGGTTCAAACTGTAAGGAACCAAGCTGAAAAGATAAGAAACAAGCTAGATTAATGAGATTGAAACAAAACAAGAGGTTTAGCTCCTAAACTGACATTGAATCAAACTACTTAATCTTAAACACGTCCACCTTTATATACTATAAGGGAAACCAAATCTGGACTTAATTAAATTTAGTGACCCTTATCCATATCCTTAACCTTGTCTTGGACTTAATGATCCTTATCTATATCTTTATTCATATTTATATTTGTATCTTTATTCGTATTCATGTGACAAAGTCAAATCATTATACTCATTCATACTATTCATTGAACATTTTTATAAACCACCACAGCTCAAATTACTATTATTGTGTTAGGGTGTTTAGTAACAATTTGGCATAATGATAACAATTTAAGCTTTGGTTGGTTTTTGGAGTTTAGCATTTGGCTTTTGACATTCACATTTGGAGCTATCATATTGATAGCAAACATACATATAATGTAATTACACTTTAAAAATTTAGGCAAGCAAACAACAACAACTATGCAATAAATGTATGCTAATAGGCTTAGGATTTGGCATTGAAATACGACATTCAAAATGTGGCATTGGAATACGGTATTTGGCATTTAGTATGTGGCATTAGAATATTATGGCATATGACATATTGCATTTCACACTACAATACGGCATACGACAATGGCATTGAATACAGCATATGGCATATGGCATAAGGCATAAGGCATTTGGGATTGAAATTTGGCATTATGCGTATAACACAACAAGCAAAGAAATTCGTGTCATAAAAAAAACAAGTGAAAAAAAAAATTAATAACCCTCAAGGAGGTCAAATCTCACTTTCATGCTTTCTACAACATTGACCGACTCTATATTAAACATCATATCCAATTCACAAATTGGAGTTGAAACTTATAACAAATAAACCGAATGAGAAACAGTGATTATGTATTAAAAATAAAATAAAGAAATTACCTTCATCGAAGGCTAATGGCATGTGTGAGATGCAATAGTAGTTGTTAAACCACTATTGCACAAAATGAGCTCATTGAAAGCCAATTAGAGCCTAATAATTTGGCCAATAAAAAACATCTAGGGAAATTTAGAATTTTGCTTATGCATGTGGTATTCGAATACGGCATTATATGGCATACGGCATTGGAATATGGCATTTAACATGTGAACTAACGTATTGCCATGTGTTCACATTCATTTATAAAGGTGATGTTCCTATAAAAACAAAAACTTTGTGTATGAAAGTAAGTACTAAAAAAATTGAAAAATAAACCCTCTAGGGGGTTGAATCTCACTTTCATACTTTCTACAAAGTTTTTTCAACTCTATGTTTTACATCATGTCCAATTCATAAATTGACATTTGGACCTATACAAAACAAATCATATGGAAAAGAGTCATTGCATATCGTAAAAACAATTTTGAATATAAAAATTAAAAATTACATTAATAAGAGGTTGAATTCTTTTTTATGAGATTGAATTTAAGTGGAATAGTGAGAACATTGACAAACTCAAATTAAAAAGAATATACACAATAGATTGAATGGATGTTAATTACCTCATGGAGACTTGAATAAAACCCTAAAATTAGGCTTTATATAAAAAGGATTGAAACCTTTCTTATGTAATAAGATGTAGGTGGGGTTGCTTGCAACCTAAAGGATGGAAACGTAAAAGATAGAAAGTGTATCTATAACTAAAAATATGTATTGACAGGAATTTGCTCCATTCATTTGAGTGTTGGGAAGCTACCCAATGGTCACAGGTTCAGCTTGAATTTCCATATGTTTTACATGATAATAATATATATATTTAGTTATTTAACTTATAATATCTTATTGCTTATCATTTCTTGTTGAAGACTCTCTCTCTCTCTCTTCTCACATACACATATATGTGTATACATAACTATACGTAACACATATATAATGAGAGAGATGGAATGAATTTGGTGTGTGTGTTATACATTTAATTATTTACTTATTTATATACAAATTGGCTTATCTGCATGAGGCTTTGGAACCAAAAGTAATACATTGAGACATCAAAGCAAGTAACATATTGTTAAATGCACAATGAAATGCCAAAATTTCAAATTTAAGATTTCGGCCTTGTGAAATCATGATCATATAAAAAACTAAATGGCTAAACTTTGAATTAACCAGTGGCTACCAGATCATATCAAAACCCATGTAGAAAACCAAATGGTTAAACTTCGGACTAACCATATTGATTGACTAGATTGTATAATAAACCACATTATAAACTACTCAATAACTATTTTTAAACCCAATGAAAAACCATGTCACCTTTACATGGTTTGAAAAACCATGTCACTCTGATATTTTGATAAAACCAACCTAGTTTTTTCATGTGGTTAGTTTGTAGTTTTTATATGGTCTTTTAAATCAAAAACCATATGTTGTGACTTGTTATGAAATGTGTATCCACATCAATGAGCAAAAGAGTTGTCGAAGCGTGTATTATGCAAACTGGCAATAATCATCACAAAACCCATCCAAGTACCTTTATGTTATTATTGATAAAATGGATCAACACAAGACTTGCATTCCAAGGTTGTGAAGGTCGATACCTTTAATATAAAACAAACAAAATCTTTTAGTGGAAAAAGAAAGAAAAATATATATTAATTACTTAATATTACAAGAGATCGGCCAACAACTAGTGTTGAATTGGAATACTGAAACCTTAACCTTAACCTCCTAGACCATTAATATAAATTTGAATTTGAATATCTCGTTTTGAATTTGAATCTAGACCTCTACTTCTAAATTTGAATCTGAAGCATCAATTCCTTATCTTAGAATATTTTTAAAAATATTTTAATATTAACATATACTAACATCAACATCAACTTGGTATATTCTAAAATTTTTAGTGTTGGTATATACTAATTGAAGCAGACACCAAAGAGTTGCCATAGAGAAATACAAGTGCCTATTGCATTATCTGGGATATTGACATATAGCAATGGAGATGGTACGGATAGTAATTTTTTCATTGCCACAATGGTTAAGTGACCCAAACTTCACAATCGAGTCACTTGCCAAGCATTTTGTGAGTCTTGAAACTTATAAGAAAGGATATACTAGAGACTTGAAGGACAATAATGAGTACAAACAACACTTCCACTCAATTTTGATGGATTTGGGACCGTTCAAAGTTTACAAGGAAATGAACAAGGCAAATCAAAACATAACACCAACATCTTTTATTCATTTTCTAACTTCATTATCAGAAGCTTTTACTTCACCTTCACCTTCAAAAGCTTCCACTTCACCTTCACTGCCAGAAGCTTTTACTTTAAACACTCCATCCTCATCATTTACACCATTAGCAAAAGACTTCCATCCTCATCATTTACACCATTAGCAAAAGACTTTCATCCTCATCATTTACATCATTAATAAAAAACTTATTTTAAATGGACAATTGCGAAAGTGAGAACAAAAACTAATTCATGTTTACATATTTAAATTTACTAATTGCCAAAGGTGTGTTCAAGATAATCACATTAGGTTTTCTCACAATGGGCCACACACGCAAAGATATTGATGCACCCTTTAGTAAGTGGTCCAACCTTTCAAAGCGATCAAATAGTTTCACATTGTCACACATGATAAAATTATTCAAGAAGTGCATTTCTTCAAAGGCTACTGCTTCTCTCATGACAAAGGTACTATATTTGTTTATCTTTAAACTCATAGGTTGGACTTAACTATTTAACATAGTTGTTATTTTTAACTTAATGAGTTTTATTTCTAATGTCAGAATTGGACTATTTCTAACATTTAAGTTGGACCCTTAATCTAGTTGTTATTGTTAATTTAGTGATTTTAGATTCTTAACCCATCCTTAATATAGTGAATGTATCAGTAAATTGGATTTTTAATGCAATAGTTATTCAACTGATGAGTTTATTTTTAAATTATATCCTTAATCTAATTGTTATCCTTAACATGATGAATTTATCTTTGTTAGGCTTAATTATTTAACCTAATTGTATTTTAACTTGGTGAGTTTTATTTTTAAGTTGAACGCTTAATTAAATTATTGTTATAGTTTTTATTATGACTCCTCTTTACTTTGGACGTTGACTGTTGCTACCTACCAAACTATGTTGACAAGCTCTATATGTAATAGGAAATAGGCCCGCTTAGTGCATTTGGGTATATAATGATCTGGCCGAGTGTCATTAGGTATTTGTAGGAAACTCTAAGTGAAGCTATAACTTACCTTCTAAAAAACTCTTACCTTGATTTTCTGTGTCCCAGTTGGGTTAATGGCTAGTTCTGGTGAGTTCAACATGTTGGATATATTTAGAGATACCCCTGGGTTTTGACAAGTTAGGGTTTAGGGGTTAATGAATCATTAATTAACTCATCAAGTATATTCCCTCTAGGAATGAGATTCCATGCCAACCCACTTATGTAAACAGGAAAACAAGGGGTGGGGTTCTGTCACATATATTAAGTAGTACATGTGAGTTCATAATTAAGTTCGTTACTCTTCTGCCGGTGCAAGCTTTAACTTATGCAACCCTTTATTGTACTGTCCTAACTTCCATATGACAGGGTACGTCCCACCTTCGGGGTAACACACACGTTGGCGAATCTATGCATGGAAGGTTTTGTCGGAATGCACATTCCAAAAAGGCAGAGGTTGAGACTTGTCTTCCGCCTCCTCCTCCACGTCAAGCTAGGTGTAGCACTCATGACCAAGTAAGGCACATTCGGGTCCTTGTCCAATCGTTGGCGTGGGATCTTGTTTGATGGGTTCACATTAAATTCCTGAGGGTTCACTAAGGGGTTCTAAAGTTGACATTTAAGAGCCACGTTTGTGGCACTTGGTGAAACTCTTGAATCTAAGGGCTATGGCATGATAGCCCACATTGTGGAAGGCAGTGTCACATTAAGATGTGACACTAGGTTAGACGTCACACGATACAACACCGAGGCACTCCCTTTGGGTTCGTGTCATGGGTTTGTCGTTAAGGGATTGGATACTTTAGTAAATATACATGCTTGTGTTCACACTAGGGTCTAAAACCTTAGGCATCTGCTCAAGGGAGGAGGTCTCGTAACTAGGTGTGTTTTCGCACACCTGGCTAAGGGGTGTTCTCCTTAGGATCTAAGGGTTGAACAACCTAAGCTTATTAGCAAAAGCCTTATCATGAGACACTTGTAAAGTCATGTACTTAGGGTTATCCAAACCTAGCCTTAAGGAGTTTGCTTAGCAAACATTCGTGTTCGCCTACGGTGCACACTCATGTCCTCATTAAGTACTAGCCCTAGGTCTAGGGTATGACTTGGCCACTCAAACCCTTAGGGGTTAGTCGTGATTTAAGGTACCCCTTATCGCCCTAAAGGGGTTTGTTCTCTTCCAAATGAGGGTGATTCCTCAAGGGGTAAGTGACGATGCCTTAGCTCTGTCACGGGGGCGTGTATGAGACACATCTCCTTTGTGGGGTTATAGCATGAGCATGTCTAGGTCTACTGGATAGGATCGTAAAGTCTACTCGGGATATCCTTTATGGTTCAGGATGGTTATTCTAAGGGGCTACTCTAAGTCGTCTTTTGTTTAATTAGGCATCTGAGTCAGACTTTAAGGTTATATGTAAAACTTAGCTTTACTCACATAAGAAATTAACACTGGAAGGCCACTTGGCAACCACATATTGCCACATGTTAACCTTCCAGACTAAAACTCTAATAATTATTATGTGAATTTATTCTTAAGCAAATCCTTAACCCAATTATAACTATGAGTTTATCCTTAAGCTCCTAGATGAGTTTAGTTTACCTATACTTAAATCTTAACAATTTAATGATTCTTAACCATGTTATTATCTTTAACATTTTAAACTTGCAGCTTAATGACCCTCATCTTGTTATTCTTAATCTCTCTTAACCCAATGCATCACCCATGTTTAATTTTGTGGGTTTAAAATTTAAAATGGCCGTTCCATGGGATGCCAAACGGTAGACAAACAGATGAACAAATACACACACTAAAAAAACTTATTATATAAGATATACTGTGTTCTAACTACAAACAGATGAACAAATACACACACTGAAAAAACTTATTATATAAGATATACTATGTGTTCTAACTAAAAACAGATGAACAAATACATACACTGAAAAAACTTATTATATAAGATATACTATGTGTTCTAACTAGTAAGAAATTTAGGAGTGGTGTTCACAAGGTAGTAAGCAGCAACAGAGGTCGACATACGTTTAATTATTTTCTTAAGACAGGTGGTAAAGAGATAATAAAGCCATATCATATCAGCCATTTACGATGGAAGACTATGTTAAGTGAGGCGAGCTTCAAAAACATTGTTGACATTCATTATAAGCATATATATCCTTGTGAATATTCATATAATTAAATAACACATTACATTTTCCCCTATTACCAGTAATCTCCACATGAACAGCGACCACCCCGGAACCTATGGAACCGGTTCGAATCCCTCACAACAATCTCTCTTCCAACAATGTTAGAAACGAACTTACAAGCGGCATGGCAATCCGAGCAAATCCTTAGCGTGTTGAATATCCTCAAAGTCGTACCAGGGTTAGTACTAATAATCCCAAACGCGACTGCCACCTTCTCACTGTGAAGCCTCAGCAACATCTCCTTCTCGTTCTCATCAATATCATGGAGAACATCCCCTGACTCGGGTATATACCCACCCTTAAGCTCCACGCTTAACCTCCTTAACTCAGTCAGAATCTCCTGAAACCTTGGATGCGAGTCGTCTCCAATACTAAATTCATGTATTCTTCCCTCGACCTCAATGAAACTGCATCCTCGTCGCTTCTTCACACCTCTTGCAACCATGGTGTTTCGTATGTTAACCATCCCAGCCACGTCCCCAGTTACAGCATGCACATTCGACAGAAGTATGTAGCTCGCTGGATCCACCGGGTCGAGCTTGGAGACCTGCTCGGCAGCATGAACTGCTCGTTTCACATCCTTGTGAATCCGAGATGCTCCCAGTAACGACGTCCACGTTATATCATTGGGCTCTACAGGCATACACTTGATGAGCTCCTCAGCGTCTCTAAGCCTCCCAGCACGGCTCAGGAGGTCCACAATGCAGCTGAAATGTGTCAGGTTTTGCTCCATATCATAGTCTTCCTGTATTGAAATGAAGTATCTCCTGCCTTGGTCCTGCAGCCCTGCGTGGCTGCAGGCATAGAGAACCGCAATGAAAGTCAGCTCGCTAGGCTCTGCGCCTTCCAACTCCATCATCTTGTACAGCTCCAGAGCGACATGGTATTCCCCATGTTTCGCATATGCCGTAATAACCGTTGTCCATGTGAGTGTGTCACGTGCAGCCATCGTATCGAAGACCCTCCTTGCCTCGTCCAGGTCCCCACTTCGTGTGTACATGTTCACCAGGCAAGTCGAGAGAATGTAGTCAGAGTGAAATCCTTCTTCTACTATCCTCCTGTGTATAACTTTCCCTTCAGAGAATGCTCCCAGGTTTGAGCACGCCGATATGACACTGCAGTATATCATTCTGTTCAGCTTTGCTTCAGGCTCCGATATCATCTCCCTATAAAGCTGTAATACTCCAATCTTGTGCCCCTGTTTTGCATATCCTGCGATTATCATGGTCCACAGTGGCTCGTCTTTCTCAGATAACGAGTCAAATAAGCTTCTGGCTTCTTCCAGATTACCATAGTTTGCATACAAATCCACTAGAGCGGTTCCAAGTACCAGGTTCACCTCAAAACCATTGTCTACAATCTGTCTGTGTATTGCTTTGCCTGATCGTAAGTCACCAATGCTTGCACATGCTAGTAAGACACTTGCGAATGTGTAGTTGTTTGGACGGACTCCTTCAAGCTGCATATTTGAGTAAAGCTCTATGGCCTCCTTGAACTTGTCAGTCTCTGCATATGCTCCGATCATAGCACTCCATGAGACTACATCCCGACGTTGTAATCCTTGAAAGATCTCGACTGCATGGTTTAACATCAGGTGTGTGTGCGTGTGTGTTTTCTACATAATACCTGCTTCGTCAAAGACTTGCATTTTGCATACATGCTGAGAAGAGCATTCTGGAGAGCAAGATCGGGCACCGACTTCCGAGCTGACACAAGAGCATGGATCTTCTTTCCTTGTTCAAGCAGGCCTAAGCCAGAGCAGGCAGAAAGAAAGAGGTAAATGTGATATCTGAAGGTTCTAAATCCATAGTTTCGTAGAGATCAATGGCTGCCTGGAAGTGCCCATTCTGGGCATATGCTGCAATCATCGCATTCCATGAGACTACACTCCTGTTTGGCATCTGATCGAAGAGATTTCTTGCCTCGGTGATGCTCCCACATCTCGAGTACATAGTGAGCAGTGCATTTTGTAGAAGAATGTCTGGCTTAAACTTCCTTGATAAGATCCGCGAGTGTATTGCTCTGCCTTCTGGTAGATCTTCCAAGTTTGAGCAGGCAGACACCGCTGTTGTATAAACAACTGCATTGGGCTCCATATCCATCCTCTTGTAAAGCTCCAACACTTGTCTACAACATATAAGAATGATGAATCTATAGAAATTCTAACTGGGCAGCACTTGCCTGTGAAATCCATTCTGGGCATATGCAGAGAGCATGTTTCCCCATGAGAATTCGTTCTTTCTGGTGATTGAATCGAATGTGGTTCTTGCATTCTGGATGCTCCCGCACTTGCCGTATGCTCTGACCAGCCCGTTTGCAAGGAATGTGTTCTTACAGAGGCTGCTGCTTCCCGAGATGTGAGAATGGATGTGTTTAAGCGACGGCAGATCCCGGGATGATTCACAAATACGGAACAGATTGTTTAAGGCTTCAGAATCAAGAATATTTAGATTAGCGAGCTGATCCTTCAGATGAACATGCTGCTTAGTTCTCGATGACACACTTCTGTACGCGCTCCTCATTCATTTGTTTCTTAAACCTTAAACCCTGAAATCTACTTAAAGTTTTAGATTTAATTAGTTGTTTAACACTTAAACTCTCATCCATTTCACCAGCTTCAGCAAAAGCACTCAGTAGATACATACGTGCACACATGTGACAGTCGGACGTGACTATGGCATGAAGAAGAGTAACTCGTTGTTACCGGATAAGGAATTCGCCAAGCTTTTGAAGCACTGTGGCAACACAGGAGACCTGTTACAAGGCAAAGACGTGCACGCACGCATCACAAGCAGTGACTACAGACATGACAAATGGCTGGCAAACCTCCTCATCGAAATGTACAGCAAGTGTGGCAGCCTTGAGGATGCAGCATATGTATTCACACAAATCCCGAAACGGAACTTATTTTCATGGAACATCATGCTCCAGGCATATGCCCACAACGGGCATATCCCTCTTACAAAAGCCTGCTTTGAGAAGATGCCTCAGAGAGACGTCGTCTCGTGGACTAGCATGTTTGCTGCATATGCCCATAATGGGCATCCGCTGGACGCAGAGGTTCTGTTCCAAATCATGCCTGAGAAAGATACAGTTTCATGGAACGCCTTGATACAAGCTTATGCCTGGGATGGGCATATGGAGAATGCAAAGTGGAACTTCGATAGAGTTCCCCACCGGAACGCATTAACATGGAAAGCAATGGTTTCTGGATACGTGGAGAATGGGAAAGCCCAGAATGCACTGGAACTCTTTCAAAGGATGCCCCATCACGATCTTGTAGCCACAACTGTGATGATTCAGATGCATGGGGAGCGTCGGAATCTCCAAGAGGCTGAAAGACTGTTCAGAGACTCCCAAGAGCAAGACGTGGTTTCCTGGGATGCAGTTCTATCCGCTTACATCCAGAACGGACACTACGACAGTGCGATGCATTTGTTTGAAAGAATGCCTGTGAAGGATGTCTTCTCATGGAATATAGTAATCCACGCACACGTCCAGAATCGACATACACTAGACGCTCTGGAGATGTTTCGCAAGCTTCCGGAGTACAATACATTCTCATGGAATGCATTCCTGATGGTACATTGCCAGCAGGGAAACATGTCCGAGGCAAAGGACATGTTTGAGAGGATGCCACAGAGAGACTCCTTGTCTTGGAGCACATTAGCCTCTGGATATGCTCGATCTGGAGAAATGCAGGAGAGCCTCTATATCTTTAACACTATGCCTCTTCAGGATGCATCCTGCTGGCGAGCTATATTTTCTGGATATGCCCGAACTGGGGATATCAAAGAACTTATGTTTATCAGACAGTGCTTACCGTGGGCATCTGTATTGGATCTTCTTGTTGTGGAGGGAGAGCTTGAATTTGCAAGGTCGAAACTACAGGGAGCGCCTGAGAGAACACTTGAACAGTGGACTTCGCTCGTGGTTGGATACGCCCAACGTGGTGACTCGGAAACTGCCAAGACTTTGTTCGAGAAAATGCCTCTACATGACTTCGTTTCGTGGACTGCTATGCTAGAAGCTTACGTGCATATACAAAATCTCGAGAAGGCACAAGAGATGTTCCAATACATGCTCCAGAGAGACTTGGTTGCATGGAGTGCTTTGTTAGCAGGATATGCCCAATGCGGGCATATGCAGATTGCGAAAGGTCTCTTTGATAAGATGCCCATGCATGACTTGCTGTCCTGGACAACAATGGTACAGTGGTACGCATGGAATGGCTTCCTATACGAAGCAAGAGAGATGCTGGGGATATACCAGAGAGAGACTCTGCATCTGAACATGCCATGCTTACTGCGTATGTACGAGCGGGGCATCTGGACGAGGCTAAGGAGCTGTTTAGTGCCATGAGTTGCTATGATGTTGATGTGTGGAACTCCATGGTTGTGGGATATGCCCAGAATGGGCATAGTGCTGATGCCATATATCTCTTCAGGACCATGCGGCTCCACGGTGTGAGCGTGGACGAGGTCAGCTTCATCGGAGTTCTGTTTGCATGCAGGTATGTGTGTGTGTGTGTGTGTCTGTGTGTGCACATACATACATACATACATACATATACATACATACATACATATATATATATATATATATATATATATATATGTATGTAGAGAGAGAGATGTTCATATGCATATAACATAGGGGTGTGTGTGTTTGTGTTGTTGCTCTCATATACTATGTATAAGAACATCTTTATATTTGTGCATGATCTAACACACGCACACACAAACAACGACAACCAGATATAGATGTGTACATTGCATATGGATATGTATCATCCACTAAACTTCGCATGTGTATATGATGCATGACTTGTAACACACGCACGCACACAAAACTGTGTATGTTTTACAGCCACGTGGGTCTAGTGGAGGGCAGCATACAGAACTTTGTGGATATATACGAGGTGGGAGAGCCCGTAATGGAGCATTTCCATTGTATTGTGGATGTACTCAGTCGGGCCGGGAAGCTGAATGAAGCAGAAGAGATTCTCAATAACATGCCTTTTCTTCCGGAGACGATGTCTTGGAAGTCTCTACTAAGTGCATGCAAAGCTCATTCGGACTCGGCAAGGGCCGAACGGATTGCTTGTGCCGCACTTGCCTCCAACCCCGAGGATTCTGCACCCTTCTCATTGCTCTCCAGTGTATATGCCCTTGGTATGTTAAATATATAATATAGCACACACACACACACACACCTGAGTGTATATGTTGGTCACGAGGGCGTGTTTACTCTTGTGTATTCTTCATTTCAGCCGTTTTGAGCGACAAACCGGTTCAAGTTTATAAATGTCACATTTAAAATAGTTGATTAACTTTAAACTTTTGCTTAATATTCAGATGTTAATGAAGTTTCATTGCAACAAAAAAGTATATAAAATACTGGTATATCAATTCATAAACTCTATTTTTAATAAATAGATTACGTATATAGAGAGATAATTATTTATAAACATAAAAAACGTTATAAAGATTTTTAAGGTATTGAAAAATCTTTAATCTATAAAATTACTTTGTACCTCACTTACTTTATCTTTTTAAATATTTATCATTAAATTGTTAATAAAACCTTGTTATATTATTCAAATTGTTGTTTGTATATTAGTCATATATTTAAATAAAATGATATCATTAACATATCAAAGTAACATTGCTTTATATAAGGAATCACTGCTCATTTCTTACATTAATTTAACTTTTAAATAATTAATACAGGCCCTAGGTCAAATCAGCCCTAAACCGAAACCTAACCCTAGAGTCCGTGCTGACCCGCCACATCATGACAACCCCTAAACCCTAACCCTAAGGTCCGTGCTGACGTGTCAACCCAACGTGGACATACCAACGGGTGGCATTTGGAAGTGTAGGGACATCCAGAGATAAATAGTTTAGGGCTGAGGTGGCTGATGGCCAAATTGAGAGTGAAGGGCTACCCGAAAGCATTCCCAACCCCATGTCGGACTACATTTCGAACACATCTTGTTTACTTGAAACTTTGTGTCGATCTCCCCATCATACTTTGCTTCCACGAGCGCCGAATATAAAAATCCAAACCCAGCCTAGGCCGAACAAGAATCCGTCTCGAACAGCTGCTCAGAGGAGGCACGAGGCCTATATCCTACCGAGACAACTGGTACACACCTGTGGCCGACATGAGGTGCGGCCTACCCAAAGAAGGCATTGCCAGCACCCATTCATCTCGGACAGTAAGTCGGACAAAGAGCTCGGACAACCAAACTACAAGTCATAAGCCTACTTACTATACTTTATTTCCGTCACGGGAATTATAAAAATAAATAATCTTTAATGAACAAAGACTTAAAATTAATATAACATTAAAAAATTTTTTATATAACTTTGTTATACAATTGAAAAGCATGTAATACTTTTATAATTGTTATTACTTCCATAATTTGTATTATATTCTTATTTATTACCTATAAATAATTCAATGGTTCACTTATTAAGTAACTTAAAATTTATTTAACATCATTAATTTATTTTTATATTAATTTATAACATGAAATATTAAATGTCACATGTTATTTCAACATTTTAAAAAGATTAACATTATTATATTACATTTTTATAATATTTCTTCATTATTTTAAAACTTATTGTCTTAAGAAATCTTAATAAAATACTATTTGAAATTATTTTGAGATACAAATGATGCTCTTGCTTATTAATGTAATAATTATTAAATTAAGGAGTAAGCTATATAAAATTTATAATTAAATTTTATTTTTATTTCCTCGTTATTATTGTCCTTGTTTTGAAATTTGATTTTTGAAAAAATGCAATTATGTAGTACTTTTATAATTATTATTACTTTGTGTCACCTCATAAACAATTAAATAATTCCTTAGCTATATTAAATAAATAAAAAGAAAAATAAATTGAATATGTTTGACCAAATTTTAAATATAAAAAGAATTTATTAGAATTATAAGTTTCTTTTATTTATATTCAATCTATATTTGAAATAAAAATTATTGCTAATAAGATAAAATATTTAACCTATTATTCAATACTTAAATTTATACATAATCATAAAATTAAAAAAAAATTAAGAAGTAATGTAAAACATAATAAACAAGTCAGTTATAAAATATATTTAAGTAGCAGTAAGAAAAATATATAATTTAGATCTTAATGTAATT
>PUQB01000795.1:0-96907 GCA_003024785.1 Selaginella tamariscina | reverse complement strand
GGCGGCGGGATTAATCCCGCCGCTCAGGCACTTCCGCAGGATATAAGCGGCGGGATTAATCCCGCCCCCACCCATCCCTGTTCAAAATGCCGCAGCCAATATATATGTGTGAGCGCATGATTTACGAGAGGGCGGCGGGATTAGTCTCTCCGAACCTTCATTACCCGGTGGCGGGATTAATCCCGCCACCTTCTTTTTTCCTCCATTGGTATGTTGAATCAATCCCGACTAACTCTGTCTGAGACGGAGAAGGTTTACAAAATACCAATGGAGGGAACTGAGAAGGGTGGTGGGATTAATTTCACCATCCCTTACATGGTGGGCGGGATTAATCCCGCCGCGTACGCATGCCCTGCGCGGAATCGGGCGGGATTTATCCCGCCGCCATTGGCCTGCCTGAAGGGCCTAGGCGGCGGGATTAATCCCGCAAGATTTCGCACAGGGCATTGGCGTTCGGCGGGATTAATCCCGCCGACTAAGGCCCGAGTGAAGGGCCTGGGAGGCGGGATTAATCGCGTACGCATGCCCTGCGCGGAATCGGGCGGGATTATCCCGCCGCCATTGGCCTGCCTGAAGTGCCTAGGCGGCGGGATTAATCCCGCCCGATTCCGCGCAGGGAATTGGCGTCCGGCGGGATTAATCCCGCCGCATAGGGACCGAGTGAAGGCCCTGGGCGGCGGGATTAATCCCGCCGAGTCTTCAATGCCTGTTGGAGGAATGAATCCCGCCACCCTTCCTTTTTTCTCCATTGGTGAGTCGGACCAATCCCAAACGTTTCTGTCTGAGACGTAGAAGGTTTCAACATACCAATGGAGAGAATGGGAAGGGTGGGAAATTCATTTAACCATCCTTACATGGTGGGCGAGATTAATCCCGCCTCCTTTCTGGAGTCACTGAAGGGGTGTGAGAAATAAATCCTGCCCAGTTCTCTCTGAGACCGAGAAGGGTGGCAAGATTAATTCCGCACTCCCGTTCAAGGCCTCCAGAAAGGTGGCGAGATTAATCCCGCCCACTCTTTCAGGAGGCATTGAAGGGGTGGCGAGATTAATCCCGCCGCACCTTCCATGTGAATATATATGTGTATTAGTATATATAAGTTGCATATCTCATTTTATTTACTTTTATCATCTTATCATAATATTTCGAGTAAAAGCTAGGAATCTATGTAAAACTGTCCAGAGCTCACATTTGTGGTGGTTCTAAAACGAAATGTTATCTTTCTTTTGCACTAACACAAATGTGAGCTTCGGACAGTTAATTACGTCTACTTCTCTCTGTGTATTATTTTTGTATATTCGGGTTTATACAAGTGTGTGTGCGTTTTTATATGATTTGTATTCATAGTGTATTATTTTGCAGAAGGACGATTTGATCAAACAAGGAGATCGAGTCATTAGTATGGAGTCGTCGTCAAATTCTGGGTAAGAATTAAAATAAAAATCTGTTATACTCGGATACTTGAACTAATCATTTTTGTATTCAGATGTGGAATTGAGGTGACATTAAAGACAAGAGCAGGAGAAGAGATGGGCAGGGGGATTCTGGAATCAACTTGGCCATATTTTAAGATAAATGGGAAGCGCATTGGAGCAACCATGGCTGCTGTCAAATTAACCTCTGTCACATCTCATGGACAAGCAAAACAATGGAAAGTAGATTCGCTAGTCAAGCACCCGAAAGCAGGCTGCGAACCCAGATTGGACGATTCTCGACACTATGCCTTGTTCCATCCAATGTCACGTTCTCGGATCCAGAGGTCGTCAGTTACAACATTAATTTCGGGTGGTTTTGTCGACTTGTGGATAATGACGTTCACGTGTTCACTAATGATGTTGACCTTGGAGTTCTTCTTCAACTCAACGAAAGCCCATCTATGGAGGGGATCCATCTGGATGTCTACTTCGAAATCTTCAGACTCATCGAGTAGGTGTATTGTCAGGAGATATTGCTTCACAATACAGAAAATCAGCAAGTGAGCAATCTTCCCTCTTCACATTGAAGAAGAACACAGCGACATCATAATGGAGATTGAGAGGGTGGCTCGGTCTCAGGTTCTCTACAGATCACGTTCAATTTGCTTAGGATTTGGGAGCTGGAAGAGTGTACCGAGAACACTAGAACAGCTGCAGTCGGGGATCACACATGTTGATTCGGATCGCAAAAGAAAATCATCAATCGTTTTGTCAGCTGCACCTGTGGCATCTCATGCTGCAATAAGTCACAAGGAAATGATGTTGGATGATAAGATTTATCCTTGTAGGGTTAAATATTGCAGCGTCAACCCAAACTTCAATTACAGGCCACTCAACCAGGAACGTGTAGCTGAGCTCATGGAGAAGATGAAGGACGACAATTCTTATACCGTTCCACATAATGCTGTTTTGTGTCCATACTATGAAAGAAGGAAGGGCGCTGACAAAGTCTGGATCACAACACCAGAACAACTCATGAAGATTCAGACGGAGAATAAAAATCTATCAAGTACTACATCATTAGTGGCCAGCACACAATAACGGCAGCCCAACGACTTCTCGATGAACACAACAAAGGAACGATGGCAACAAACTTTCCGAGCATACCCGTGAGAAGCTGACAAAAAGATCGGCGTTTAGCTAAGCCGAATCTCACAATCGAGCAGTACCATAAGTTATCGGCGGAATGGGACGCTGCCGACACCAACCACTACAACAGCAAAAGGGAGAAGTTTAAACACACGCGAGCCGTGTGGGAATCTCTTCAGCGACCACAAAGAGCTACCGCAGGGAATACACAATCTGCGGAAATACCGGGTAAGCAAATTGTTTGGCGGGATTTATCTCGCCGGTATATTAATCTGTCTTTTTCCTCAGAGAGTTGAAGAAATTGCAGCAGTTGATTTTGCCCAGGTGGGCGGGAAGGAAACATCATTTCTGATGATGTTGATTTCTTGCCCCGAAGATAGGATCTTTGCCAAATGGTTGGGGATTATGGAATCCTTTTCAAAAGGAACACTGAAGAAGAAGCAGACAAGTGAAGGGGAGCCCTCAAAAAAGTCTGCCAAGAAAACCCAGTAAGACGCCGAAAGGCTAAGTCTGTTCAATCTACAAAGGATGTAGACAACGATTTCAAGCTCACATGGTTGAAGCCTTTAAATGGAACAACGATGGAGGAGATGGAAGTCTTGGCTGATTTGGTGATCGATGGCAAACTAAATTAATAACAGCAGCCCAACCTCTCCTTTTCATCTCAAGGCAATGGAGTTGAAGACGGTCAGGCATTTCAAGGAGTGGTTGGGAATACACTGCCACAAACTGGGTTGGACCTCGACTTCAACATATGAAGAGGTCAGCAAATATTTGCATGTGACGAACGATGATATGCTTGTCGAATGGGTGAACCAATCGGAAGATCTGGCAAGAATCTATTGCACGCCAACGCCAAAAAGGAGAACATTGGGATGACGCCTTCTCTTATGGCAGTCCTTCAGCAGCGGAGAACCGAATTGAACCTTATAAAGGAGGATGCTACGAATCACGACAAGCCCTACAGATGTTTGTTGTTAGATTCGGAGACTTTATGGGGTAACATCACTGCTTGTAGGAAACCGTTTCAATTGTTCGTGATGGATCGGCGGGTGTCAAAAAATCTTTCGACAGATAGGGCACTAGAGGATCTGGTGGAGAAACTTAGCCGTGCAAGCATATACATAGAAGGTATTTATTATTGAATTCATGCTTGCGCTCTTCACTGATACCTACTTTTTCAGGTATTTATTTCTTGATTCTTGCTCATGTCACCGATACTTTTGCCTTCGCCTTCGCCAAGAAGAATAGACATCGTTGGACAGGATTTTATATGAACGATGCTAATCCCAAGTGCATTGATACCGTTGTTCACTTGGTTGTTAGGAATGCGCCAAACAATTTCAAGCTTCCAAATGACTGGCCAGGCATCTGTTTGCACTCCAACGGCCCTGAACCTCCATCCGATACACCGATAGGTATGAGTGACGTATTCGGCAATGTACGTTATCCAAACATTACAAGTCAAGCGGCACGGAGCATCGTCAACTTGATCAGGGGTCCTCACAGTGATGCGTGGGTTTTTGACTACTGCACTAGGGGGTCCGTCTTGAAGGAGTGTTACCTTCGGCATACATGTGTGTTTGCCGTTGAAAAGGATAAGACCATGGTTGAGGACCTGAACAAGTGGATAGATTGGGTCTCAACTGAGTACCCCAACGAATCCATAAAGGCGTATTTGAGAAAGTTCCCTCCAGATAAGTGCGATAGCTCTGAAGGTGAATCTGGTTCAATCTCGGAGTCTGAGAACGAACTTCAATCAGATATTAGACCGGAAGTTATCTCGAGGAGTACAGAACATTCGCACACTCCAGGACCCATGGAAACATCAATAGAAGATGCAGAAGATCTTGAACCATCTCACAAGCGGCTTAGACCTTCTTCGCCTCACTCAGAAGGTAATAGCGAAGAAGAATTGATAATGAATTGATAGAGTGATGAATAGTTGTAAATGAGTGTAACATAAGGCATTTTTGTATATTTCTTTTATATTTGTACAGAAAATAAATTCTCAAGGATTAATGAAGCTTTTAGTTCAAACATGGGTCACACATTAACAAGGTAAATAATATACCTTGATAATTTTAAGGTCAGCTAATTATCATTTTGCAGATGTAATGAAATAATTGAGAACATGGATTTTCAGCATTGCCATGAGGTAAGAGAGGGGTTTGGCGACAATTTCTTGTGCCACATGTCAGAATGACAGAGTTCATGCAGGAAATGGATAATAATGCAGCTCAAAACATCGTTACCATGGGGGCCACTTCATCATCATTTTTATTGGCTTCAATTCCGAAATCAATTTCTTCAGCGCATGCAATATCTGAATCTTGTAAGGATGATGTACAATTAAATGATGAAGGGATAGGCAACGAGATAGTGGCAACGGATAAATGTGAAAGGGAGCAAACAAGTGATTTGCAAAGTATTCAAGAGGCAACGCTATCTCATGTTACTCATGGCCATATTGTGTTGTTGGATGTCAATGGTGTTCTGCTTCATCGACAAAGGCCCGAGGATAGAAAAAAGAAATCAAACAAGGAGATTTCATTCCTTGTCATGGTAAATTTCGATATGATATTATTTTTCGTCCAGGGTTGGATCGTCTCTTTCAAAAGCTTAAGGAGATGGGTGCGCTTGTGGGGATTTGGTCATGCATGCAGATTCATAACTTAACACCGCTGTTGAATTTACTTAAGAAACATTGTAGTGTTGCAGAAGAGGTGATTCGTAAAGATTGGATTTTTGACCAGCGAATGTGTATAAACCTCTCGAATTTCACAATATAAGAAAGGAAAGCAAGCCATACTTCTTCAAGAATGAAAGAATAATTGGGACTCATGGGGAGATCAGTCGCTTAAGGATAATGAAGAACGCACAGATGTTAGTAGTAGACGACTCTCCTCAGAAGGCTATGCTCAACCAAAACATTGCTTGTATTCATCCAATCACTTTCGATCCATATTCTGATACCGATATCATGGATGAGCTAGTGAACTACTTGGATACGTGCCTCAGAAAGAAGAATCTCGAAAATTTTTGTGAGCAGTATCCACCGTATCATACATTTCCTGAAGCTTTTCTTTCTCGTGATATTGAATTTTATAAAATGAAGGATAGCAACCGGGCGCTTTATAATATTATTCTTAAGGAACGTCAGTTTTTAGATGAGCCTTTATGCAGACCTTCTCTTATCACATCTTATGTATTAACAAGGATGGCAACTCCCAATTGCATTCGTGAGAGTGTTAAGTGGTGGCAACAACATCAAGATATTGACCAAAATGATTTGATTAATCCGGAGAGTGATGATTTAGACAAAATGAAAAGATTTCTTTGTATGATAGAAGAAAGTATTTATAAAAAATTAACATGTTGATAAGAAAATGATTTCATTTGTAATTATGTTTGATAGTATTTCTTCATTATTGTAAACTATTTTTAGAATAATATGAATATTCTAAGATATTTTAGGAATATTCCTTACTAAGTAAGGTTATTGAAGGATTAATTAATTAATTAATTAATATTTAAGGCTTAATTACATATTAATTAAATGATTAATTAATAATTAAAACTTAAGTATTAATTAGTAATTTATTTTATATTCCCATTTTCACGTATCATGCCCACTTTAGTTACAACGTGCATTAATTATCTAAAGCCATTCTATCAACCTTGCCCTGTATGATTTCCAACACATGGAATGTGGCAAATTATCAAAAAATATATAATTGAGTTCATGTGAAAATAAGTTAATGTTTAATAAAGTTTATAAAAACATTTATTAAAACATCTATATATTCTGCAACTTACATTACATGTAATTCATTTAAGAATATAACAATATAATCTACTATATATATTTAAGAATGGAATAAACAAATAAAAAAAGAAAAAAATAAGCTATTATTAAATTAAGGTAATATATTATATATTACAAAAACAAATTATATCGACTTATTAAAAGTAACAAAATTCACTGTAAAATTTATAATAATTTTAAGTTTTAAATGTAAGTCTATAAATTTTACACAAAAATGAAAAAATTAATAATCTGTTTATTATATTTCAATAAATATAATATATTATATATAAATTCTAAAACACAAATGAAAACCATATAGTATAATAAAAACACTGAAATTGCAAGTGAAATATTATCACACCACTAACAATCTTGGACCCATGAATATATATATAGTAAAGATAATAAACCCACGATATATATCCGTAGTTAGACAACTTTACTAGACTTTTTGTTCATATGTGTGTTTGGTTTGACTGAATTTTACCGTCGTCGATTAGGGTTGACCACTTGAAATTCGCGTAACTTTTTTATATTTCCCCGTTCAGTTCAGTCTATTCCCCTAAACCTCCGGTTGCCACTGCTAAACATTACTCAATCATCATGCTCAATTTCTCTCTCACACAACGCACAGAGCCATATATATGACCGAGCGCGTGCACAAACGTGTGTGTGTGTGTGTGTTGTGTCAGGTTGATCTTTTGTCCCACCCCAGATATTATTTAGAAGTTGATAATGTTTATAGAAACTGACTGGTATACAGATTTGTGAAGTAATATAATCGTATAGACGTTTTAGTAGCTATGCAATTCCAAGTGTTGTGGAAGCTCTCAAATTTCCATTACTTTAATATAGTAGAGTGCGTGCCAATAAAACATACAATATTGTGAAAAATATCATTATATAATGGCTGATAAAAAATATCTTACCACCGTTTTGTTTTAAATATATTGGATAGCCTAAGTTAATATACTGTTGTAATTACAAAAACTTTAAATTTTGAAGTTATAAATAAAAAAATTTGAGAGCTTTGAATCATAGTTCTACGAGATTATAAGAACCATGTTTTTAATTATATTATAAGTAATAAACTGTACTTACGGAACATAAACATTATCATTTTTTAATAATTTTGGCGTGGGACCTTAACATAAGCAAGATAAACTCTCCCTCTCACACACACGCTCGCTTATATATATGTGGGTGCTATTAACTCTTTCTCTCACACACACGTAACACACCTATATGCACACACGCTCGCTTATATATATGCGGTGGTATTAACTCTTTTCGCGCACACACGTACACAAACATACATATATGTAGATAGTATTATGGGTGAGCGACCGTATCAAACGGTCGAGATTAATTACATACAAAATAATATTTGTAAGATATGCTATTTTAATGAAAAGGATATAAATACACACACATTTACTTCTTATAATTTCACAGCTATTATAATTTTAAATAAGATACTGCAAATTCAAAAATATTTTAAAAATTTTAAACATAAAAAATTAAAAAGCATTTCTTATTATTAATTTTAAAATTTAAAAAATGATTTAATAAATTTACATTTGTAATTTAATCCAACTTGAATTTGAATTTAAATTTAAAAATATATGACCATTACTTTTATTTTTTTTCTTTTACCTTAATTTTTTTTATACTTAATATAGTATTATAATATATCATATTTTTAAACCACCCAACACTTAAAACATACAAATATTCTTTAATAAGTTTTATTAAAAACTCGTCCTAAATTACGTAACAACTCGAAACTCAGCTAAGGAGCTTTTTAAGCTTTTATATATTTAATACAGGTCAAGTGGTAATCTTGGTGTGGCAAATGCCTTTAAAGGAAATTTTCTACTCACAGTGGCTCCAGACGCTTCTTCCATGTTAAGCATCTCCGCTTCCACCTTCCACTCAAATGCATGCCACAAGATGGGCCAGCGTTATTCCTAATCATCTTAACCAAGTGACAGATACCAGGGCACATTCTCCGGCCCGACCCAAATGGTATCAGCTCGTAATCTTTCCCCTTAATGTCAATGGGTTTCTCACAAAACCTATCGGGATTAAACACCTCCGGTGACTCCCACGTACTTGCATAACAAACACAAAGTTAGTCCGTGTGTGTGAGAGAGAGATAGAGAGATGTATACTTTGGATCTCTTCCGATTGCCCAAACGTTAATGAAGACGGTTGCTTCTTTGGGTATCTTATAACCATTGACCACACACTCTTGAGTTGATGCGTGGGCAGCATCAAAGGTACAGGTGGATGTAAACGAATGTCTCCTTAACAACAGCATGAAGGTAGTCAAGTTTACTGAGATCTGCTTCAGTTACCATCCGATCACATCCGACTAGACCGTCGATCTCCTGGCGGACTTTCTCCATATATTTAGGATTTTTTATGAGTCAGAGATTGCCCATTCCGTTGTTATTGAGGACGTATCCGACCCTGCTGAGAAGAAATCCTGCATAGAAAAAGAGTAAGGGGTAAGATTAAACCCTAAACTCATTACCTTAACCACAAAAACTTACCAGGATCAGAGCTTTGATGTCAGTGTCATCTACCCCTTGAGAGAGGAGCACATCAACACACATCCTTTACATCAATTTTCTTGGTATTTCTCGACAACTTGTGTTCGTCCACAATTCTCTGCAATGTGACATCGAGTTTCTTATGTAAAAACTCCATTCTGCTAATAGAACCTTTTAAATCCAGCCACCACAAGAAAGGAACATAGTCCCCTATAATAAATGCCCCATTAAGTCGAGGATTTCATGCAAATTGTCCAAAAATCCCCAAAAGATGACACCCAATTAACTTCTTATGGAATGCCATCATGCTAATCACATTAATGCTAAGCATTTTTAACCTGGTATGAATATCACTGCACTCCATTTTGACCCTCTTAACTATGGAGTTAAGGAAGCTGGATATTTCCTTTAACCTTATGCTTTGTGATTCCTCTATCCTTCGTACTGTAAATAGCTCTACCGACTTAAATGAGATTAAGCTAATTTTAGTTACTAACACAATTAACACTGTAGAGTTAAAATGGTTATTAATGTTAAATCTATGAAACATAAAAATAATAAAAATTTAACAACTTAGCCATTTTAACATCAAGTGCGGATGGGACCAACATAGATTAACATGTTTAATCGCATTATGTGTGTGTATACACATGATGCCTTTGACATTGAACAACCCTCTTTAGTTGAAAAGAGAACGTTATATGTGTGTGCGCGCCCATGTGTGTAAACATAATACATATAATATGTAAATACATAAGCAATTTCATTGTATGTGTAAATGTGCATGAGTGTGTGTGTGAGAGAGAGAGAGAGAGCTTGTGTGTGAGTAAGATGTAGTTCTGCAGAATGTGCAACTAGCCACCAAATAAATATGATGAGCATCCTCTCATAGTGTGTTTTACATATGCATAAACATGTGTGTGGTGTGTGTGGAAGATACAGATATATACACAAACCCCATAGGTACCATAACTCAACTTGTTTCTTATAAATAACTTAAATAGTTCAAGTGATTGAACTATTAAACTATTCACCAGTTATAAGCATGTATGTATGCGTATATATCTGAATGTATATACCTGATAAATCTGCCATACAACACACGGAATGAGAGCATTACTCTCTCTCTCTTCTCTCTCTCTCTCTCTCTCTCTCACACCACACACACACACACACATGTATTTATACACAATGTATACCCACACGAACACAATGCACACATATTTATTAAGAAATCTGAGGAAATCTCCTGATAGTATTAATTTTATCTTATCAAACAGGACACACACATTGTATACACTTTTTAAATATATTTTAATTTGAATATTATATTATCAGTACAGCGAGATTTAAAAAAATTCACAGTGAGAATTTCATCTTCAAATATAAATTTCATCATTAAATAAGAATTATTATAATTTAGAAATTTACATTTTGATTTGAAATTGTTATCGATGCTGTAAATTTGTGCTACTAATTTAATTTGATCCGTTCCATTAGGAATTTGTTATTTTCACACAATGCTTTAACTAATTTTCAATATTGTCTATTTCTTTATGTAATCCATCCTAACATATATATATAATTCTATTTAAAATATATATAATACGCTATATCTTATATTAATAATATTTTAAAGTGATTTTTAAAAAAACCACAAATAACATAAACTACAAAATATATTGATTCTTAAACGTGTGTGAGTATTTTATCAAAATATTAACCTACATTCACAGGAAGCAGCTTAAAATTTAACTTAGAAACTATGTTTCTTTTTTGTGGCGTGGCATAAAAAATTTACATAAGAAACTTGATGCCACATTGCAGAGATTTTGTGCAGCCTGGTAAGTTACCATTTGTGCTGTGGTTAAGGTTAAGGGAAGGGTTTAGGGTTTACCCCCATTTACGCAGGATGTCTTTTAGGAGCCTCAACAAGCAGCAATTTCTGAAATCTGAAATGTATGAAGAAAGTTGGGGAAGAAATAAACGGTGTAGTTGGTTTGTCATAGGTGGTATAACTGATCTGAATAACCTTCATGCTGTGACATTCTTTTACATCCACCTGGTGCCCCACGCATCAATCGAAGAATGTGTCGTCAATGGTTATAAGATAACCAAAGAAGTAACCATCTTCATTAACGTTTGGGCAATTGAAAGAAATCCAAAGTATACATCTCTCTCTCAACACACGGACTAACTTTGTGTTTGTTATGCAAGTCCATGGGAGTCACCGGAGGTGTTTAATCCCCATAGGTTTTGTGAGACACCCATTGATGTTAATAGGAGCTGATACCATTTGGGTCGGCAGGAGAATGTGCCCTGGTATGTCACTTGGGCTAAGAATGGTTGAGATAACGCTGGCGCATCTTGTTCATGCATTTGAGTGGAGGGTAGAGCAGGAAATGCTTAGCATGGAAGAAGTATCTTGAATCACTCTGAGTAGAAATTCTCTTTGAAGACATTTGCTACACCAAGATTACCAATTGAACTGATTAAAGCTTGTTTACATGCTTTCGTAATATAATAAAAATCTCATATACAGGAGAGCGAGCGTGTGCACCTAGGTGTGTGCGAGAAAGAGTTATCTTTCACATCTAATGTTATTAAAAGTGCTGTTTTTTTTATTACGAATTAAAGATAATTTTTTTGATCAGGTTTCAAATAAATATTTAAGTTTTTTTTACTTAAACATGTCTTAGTAGTTTATAAATAAAATACAAGATAGTGTTGGGCAACAGAGCAAATTCATTGTAAATTATAATATTATTAATGTAAGTTTATAACTTTTAATATATTTTAATTTTAATATTTGAATTAGCAGTGGATTTATATTTGAACACGAAAAATTTCATTATTAATTTTAAAAAAAAGTTAAATTAAAATATTTAAGTTATAATTTAAATATCTAATTTTAAATTTATTATGTGATTTTAATAAAATATATATTATCTAATGTATTAGTATAATATCTTAATTAAACTACACTTAATTTTTAATTTATTTAAAATATTATATTAACTACATTAGATTGTATATATTGTTTTATTTAAAATCACAAAATTAATAGTGAGATTTGCATATTCAAATATAAATCCTACTATCAATTGAAACATTAAAATTGAAATCTATAAACTTTTGTTCGTATTAATAATAGCAGTAATACTCCTAATTCATTATAAGTGTTCCTTTAAATTGTTTTTTATCTGTTATCATTGTTATGAGTGTATTATGGGTTAAGGAGTCGTCTAAAATTCATGCCACGTGTTAACAAAAATTGTTAGCATATTTTAATCTTATTATTAGTTTTACATATACAATTTAATTAGCCTTGAGGTAAATTAATTAAAAGCCCTAGGAAACCATGAACCTCAGTCACATGCATGTGCACGTGCCACCACTAATCCATTGACTTGAACAGTGAACTCAATAGCACCTTATACATGTTATATATATGTGAATATTTAATCCAATATATATATACATAAAGAGTGTACAATATTAAGATTGAATATGTAAAAATAGCTGTAAAATTAATATATTTTATAATGTGTGATAACTTTGAAATCATTTAGAGGGCTCATTAATGTATAATAGACTAAGTATTTAATGATAATTTTTGTGATTCAAAGTGATGTGGATGCTCTTGAAATATCTACTCGCCAATGGTGAGGGTACATTGGAGTGTCCACATCACTTGGGTCATAATTCCCCCCTTAACATCATATTTAATATAGTAAAAGTTCAAAGTCATGTTTCAAAAAGATTATAATTGTTTTATCACATGCCCATATAAGGCATCAGTTAGTTAACTCTTTACTCGTTCACTATGTAAGATATTAATATGAGAGTGTAAAGTAGTGTGAGATGGTGTGTTTTGACAAGCATTGGGTAAATAAATCATCAAGCAATGTCATAAAAGATTTTATGATGGACACAAATAATCAATGCAATGTTATTTTTGGTTGATCTTCTTCAAGAATGTCAAGGAGTGAGATTGCCAAGTTTGTTAAACTTTCGAGAGAAGAATATTGTATAAGGGACATTTGCATTTTATTTTACCAATAAGTTTAGGGACTAGACTTGGTTGGTTTCTTACAAATGCCTTTATTAAAGATAAAATAAATATATTCATAGAATGACCTACTACGAAGGAATAAAGTAAGGGTTCATAAAGAAAACTTTCTTCTAATTAAGAAGGAGATTTTATAAGTTTAGAAGAAAGAATTTTTTTCAAGAGAATGGAGATCCTCTTGAAGAAAGGATAATTGCAATAGTTGGAGTTGATATGGTCACGGGGAGAAGGTAGGCATGGAAGAAAGAAAGTTTTCATGCTTATTATCTTCTGTATTCATCTAGTAATGCAAATGTATTTTATGAGAAATTATAATATATATATATATATATATATATATATATAATATATATATAATTATATATATATATGAGATTTTATTGAGAGAACTTCATGTGAGATTCAACATGGATGTGGCCAAAGTAAGTTCTTGCCCTTAACTTTGGGGATTAGTTAGGTGGTGAGAAAATAACAATACATTAAAAAGGTAACCTAATGTTTTCACATGAAGGTAGTACTTATGATTTTTTTTTAATTTTGGATGTTTAATTGTTGTTACTTATTATTATTTTTAATAAGCCTTAGGTGTAAAAAAAAATAGGCCCGCTTAATACATTTGGATATTTAGTGATGGTTCAATCAGTGTCATTAGGTATTTATAAAAAACTTAAGGCGAAACTAACACTTCTATTTAAAAAAACTCTTATTTTAATTTTTGTGTCCCAATTAGGTTTTGGGTGGTTCCGATGATATGAGTAGAAACACCCCTAGGGTTGACATAACCTTAGAGGTTGCCCTCTTAAACCCCTCATGTTAGGGTTTAAGGGTCAATGGGTCATTAATTAACTCACCAAATATATTTATTTTGGAATGAGATTTCCTGTCAGCCCACTTATGTAAATAGGAAATAGGGGGGAGCAGGGTGCCCACCCTGTCACATATATTAAGTAGTACATATAGGAGAGTTTTTATGTTCATGACTGAGTTTGTTACTCTTATGTCGATGCAAGTTCTAACTTGTGTCGTTATAACTATTGTGCCACCCTAATTTCTAAACAATAGGGGTACATCCTATCTTTGGAAAACCTTTGTCCATTCAGAGCCACAACAACATGTGGTCATTAAATCACATCATACATGGTAAAAAAGTTCTTCGGTGGGATTTATCCTGCCTACTATTTTATCTTCAAGGGGCTTCAACCACGTGAGCTTTAAGTTGGTGTGAATTTCTTTCAAAGGTGAGACAACCTTATGCTTCACTAATTTACTTGATTTTTTCAAGGTGGATGGCTTCTCCATAGGTGTTAGCTTCTTCTTCATCTCCTTGATGATGTTCACCCACTTATTAAACACCTCATTCTCAAAAAGGATGTCATTGTTAAGAAAGATGTCTAACTCCTACCCACCTAAGAAAAGTCGACATCTGTAATTCTATAAGAGATGGAATTAATTATGAGTGCTAGTAAAATTGGTGTTCAATCGTGAGCTACAAATTAACTTAAGCACAATCATGCCTTCTTTCCCTACCAAGGTAATGAACCAAAAGTTGATTAGGCACTTCAAAGAGTGATTAGAAATATATTGTCATAAACTTGGATAGACATTAAGTTAAATGTACAAGTAACCAAGGATTACTTGAAGCTAATGAAACTAAGATATGCTCAAACAATGGCTAAACATGGGAAGAACTAACATGCAAACAGCAAAAGTGAGAACATTATCGTCACCCTCTTCTTATGGAGTTCTTAAGCAGTGGTGGACTGAGTAGAAGTTGATAGAACCATCCCAAATAACACCAAGTAGAAGTTGATAGAACCATCCCAAATAACACCAAATAAAAGTTGATAGAACCATCCTAAATAACTATAGGTATAGCCTTCTAGATAAGTGCAGAGGAGTTTCCTTTCCCCCAATGTGCTTGAAGTTTAAAATTTACATTTTTACCTATTAAATTTCAATTTAAAACATTATGCATTTTGAGAATATAGTTCTCAAAATAAACATAAATGTTTAGAATTAAGTTTAACTCCGAAACACAATTAATCAAATAGAATATGTTGGTATATAATATAGTTAATTAAAAAATTATGGTATTTACTTAAATTATTTCATTCCATTTTATTATAAATTAAATTTACTTATTATTTTTTTTCATTCTATTTTATTAGATTTTCTATGTATTAAATATACATAGAAAAAATAAATCAAAATACTAATATTTCGACTTGCTTAGATAAAGGTCTATATTAAGCATTGTTAAAATATTATATAAAGTTTTTAAAACAATTTTGTTTCATTTTAATTATTGTTGGATTGTTATTTATTAAATTAATTTTTTTAATAATAATTAAAATCTTAAATGTTAATTAAAACTGTGATTTGATTTGTTAATTTTAGTTAATTAAATTTTAATAAGGATATTTATGTAAATATAAGATTCTTTAAGAGTGAAAGTATAAAATTCAAAAACTTTGACGGTATATATATAACTATGAAAGTTTTAGGGGTACGTTGTAATTTCCCTATTTTATTAATTCATATAGAATGCAGTCTTAACGGAATATATATATATATATATATAATATATATATATATATAACCTCCTAATTTAATAAACATAGGTGATATTCTATTATATTTTCCTTAACCACGTGATTTATACGACATATAACATGTGTATGCGCGGGGGTGTTCTCTTATGTAGCTAAGCATTTAAAAGTGAATTTATACGTTTAGTTCTGTGAAACCTTATTCAGTTAAGTTTAATTTAATGATAAACCATCACGTTAAAAATGGAAGAAGTTATTTCTAATGTATGACTAAGACTCAACACACATGCACAACACAACCAACACACACGTCAAGTGATGGATGGCACTTTCTGAGGAAATGATAGTAGTTATCTTATCAAACAGTATATAATGGAAGAAATCTTTGTGAGTATTTCACTAAGACTATGACACACACACACAACCATACACATGTCAAGTGATGGTACATATCTGGAGAAATCCTGATAATCTATTATCGAACAGGACAAAAAATATACATCATATACATACATATATAAATATATATAATATATATATATATATATATTATATATGTATGTATATATTATTCTCTGTGTGTATGTGTGTGGATGTCCGATGGGACACCATTATTTAAAACAGGATAAGGTTGGTAGAATGGCCTGCGTAGATATTTGAGTGTGCGATTCTGACGTTGCATGATCTTCATGTGTTTGTATGAGTTCAACTAATGACTAATCACTTTAATATAATTTATAAAATATTTGTAGAAACACGTGATTCAATTTGCAAAATGTGTGTGTGTGTGTTGTGTGCGCGCGCGCGCTAGTGCTAGTTTAATACCAGGTTAGAGATGTACATGCGACAGAATATTTACAATATCATGTGCGTGCGTGTTTGTGTTATAAAGATATTCCTGCCATGTTAGTCAATACCACATGTACATACGTGTATAAAGCTTTGGAGGTCCCTGATGTTGATTGTTTGGTCAAACTAACTATCAATTGAGGAACTTCACACTGCTTTCTTGTCCTCGACGAACGACTCTCCTTGTGGTTATCCATCCCATCACCACTTGCTCGGCTTGTGTCACATGTGTCATGTGGTTGCTGTTTATCTTCTTCCCAATATATATATGTATAATCCATCGGACAGATTATATATTGTATATAATCGATGGAAGCCATAGTTATAGCAATAGCAATTCTTTCTTTGATTGCAATATGTTTTTCAAAGGAAAACAAGGCAGTCGACTTTCACCTGGTCCGCCAGGCTCCCAATTATGGGAAACTTGCTTATGTTAGGAGCTTTACCTCATCAAACCTTCTTCAATTTTTCTAAGAAATACGGTCCGATTATCATGGTTAAACTCGGTTTAGTTCCAGCCATCGTGGTTTCTTCAGCTGAAGTTGCGAAGGAGATCCTTTCCACACCGATGTTGTGTTTGCCAGGTATATTATAATTATTATAACATAACGACATAATTATAATGTTATATATATTATCGTTTCATATTAGATCATTTTGGAAATATACTACTAAAATATGCTGAAAATTTGTTAGAATGTATTAAATTTATTAAGTTAATAAGAAAAGAATAACAAAAATATATGCGTTTATATGATATGCCTAATTTAATCATAAGTCCCTTATTATCCATATTGTTGTTCTATATAAACATAAGTAATATTAAATTTCTAATTTAAATAATGCTGTTAAAAGTCAATATACTGGAAATATCAACATATTAAACATATATGTTCTTCTAGGCCAAAAAACACATGCGCAAGGCTCGTGTTTATAACTCAAGGGATGTGGCATTTTCGGAGTACGGACCACACTGGAGGATGATGAAAAGATATGTATAAAGTTAAATTTAATTATTTTAACATCAAATTAGTCAAATGTTCTTATAATTTTAATAATTTAATTATATTAAACTAATCAAATGTTCTTACAATTTTATTAAAATTTATACCATGCCTAAAGCTAAGCATATTACAAATTTAAATCCACGTCTTTAACCTTTTGAGAGCTTAAGTTCGCCTTACAATATCATCTTAATCTACCGAGATCTCTTGCTAATCCTTTGTCATTACACAAGATTAGTTTTAAATAATTTTTTTAAATTCATAGATTATAACAGGGTAAATTAAACACACTTCAATTGGTAATACATAACTACACGTGAGATAATAAAATTGACATACTAATTACGTACGATTCTGCATAGTAAGGGCCGATTCACACCACAATTAAGTTGTGAAATTAATTAGCTGTTATTAACTTAATGTTATTAATTAATATCATTGATCTTCACACCAGCATTAGTTAATCATAACATTAGAAAATTTTAGTTAATGTAACCTAACTTAATTTAATGTAATGTAAATGACTTCACACCATATTACATTAAAGTTATTAACATATATGTGTTTTTCACATATGTTTTACATTAACTTTATATTAAAAGCTCATTATATATTTAAAATTAAATATTAAATATTATTTTAAGTTCTGCAAATTTTGAATTTCCTTTAGTTTCTGCATACACATGCACACACACAAATTGAGGTTTAAAATAATATTTAATATTTAAAAATTTTAATTACAAGAATTAATTTAATTTAAAATTTAATGCTCAACTATGTACAATGTGAGAGGAGCATTTGGAGGTCTGGCCGTTTCCATGCAAGAGTGTTTGGAGGTCTCGCCGTTTTCATGCAGGAGCGTTTGAAGTCTCACCGTTTCCACGCCTAATGTAAACCTAAAGCATTGGCATTAAGTTAATGCCAGGAAATCTTGGCATTAACTTAATGCCAAATTTTATAAAGAAAACATTAAGTGAACATTATCTTTTAATTTAATGTTAAATGGTATGAATAAATTACATTAATAAATGACATTACTTATCTTTTTAAAATTTAATGTAAGCTGGTGTGAAGATAATTACATTAAATTTAGCTAATGTTAATAAGTTAATGTGTGATGTAAATCGGCCCTTAGCATCTTCATCTTTAATTCATGTTTGATTTAAACTTTATAACAATAAACATTTGAACTTCTTAATTTAACATTATAATAAATATATATAAAATGTGTTTTCGCTAGTCATACAAATTCACATTTGTTATACTCACGATAAAGATGGTTTTTGAATAATATACATGACAACATCATAATTATATTGATTAATGTTTTCACCCAGTCAAGGCCAATAATATTTTTAATTAAAAGATTTAAACAATGACAAACACAATGACTATAAACATATCTCTGAAAAATTCTCTCATGTGAATATAATTAAAAGCATGATTTGCAATTTCATTTCAAAACCAATTTCATTTTACTCAATAATCATTCTCCAGATTTCGTAATGCCTAAAACATAAATTAATTTAAGAAACATCAATTCATATATAGAACATATCATAAAATTAATCAAATTTTAGTTTGTAATGTCTATAAAATGTTTTTCGCATGCATGCTTTATAAGAAATGCCCTTATTAATAATGTGAAAGTAAATATGTTCTTCACAAATAGATTTTACAATAAATACCTATATTGGCACTATTATAAATACCATGATATGACATTTGTTATAATAGATGGTGGGTTTTAATTTTTTGTATAAATAATAGATACATGCTAAATTGCTTTCATAATCAAAAGTAATTGAATTAAATGATGCAACATCTTAATTTTTTTTTAATTAATCACATTCATTTTAATGTGATTAAATCTCTATATTGGGTAAAAGTGTTTTAATATGCTATTCATGCCAGGCATGAATGTGTTTTAATTCATCTCTCAAGTATGAGAACTTAAGAATAAAATAAAGATTAGTAATATGAATACGTACATGCTTCTCTCTAACCATATTTTAATGAACACAGATTATTCACACTTACATTATTAAATTATTATTTAAAACTTTGCAAGCTTAAATATCTTATAAGAGTTAGATAGCATTAATTTTCAAAGGACCTCTAAAGGTTTCATCACAAAATTATATTGACAATGTTAATTCTATTGTTTCTTTTGTAATTTTTTAATACTCCATATTCTCAAACTCAATTCTTCATTTTCACTTATTAAACTATTAAATAATTATAACTTCAATCCAAAGTTCATACATTATACATAAAAATTTACTATTATTGATAATTATTTTATAAACCTTATTACATTGCTTTAATTACTTATTATTAACTTAACTATTTAAATCATAACCTAAAATTGTAACCCATTTGACTTCATTGTATAGCTATCAATGCTATTAAAATTCCAAGAAAAAAAATATTTTTTAAATTCAAAAAGACTAATTTTAAAAAACCCCAACGCCAATTGTTAAATGTGTTTCCACATAACCAGTTTGGTGGCTACTATGTACAAAACAAACAAAGTTAACTTCAAATTTAACACTCTTGTGTAAACAAAAACAAGGTTAAGCATAAAGTTTAATATTTAATTATGTAGGTTGTTAAATAGAAGCAAAATAAATTAAATATTTAACATTTTACACTGCACAATTTAACAATTTAACAATTTAACATTATTTACCTATTTAACATCACTAACATCACCATTGTATAAGACTTTCTATATAGACGTGCATATACATACGCATGTATATTTAGGAGCTGTACATGCGACAGATATCTGTGTAATATTGTGTGCTTGCCTTTTTTTGCGAAAAGACATAAAGATATTCTTGCCATGTTAGTCAAGATGAGATGCCACATGTACATACATGTACAGAGCCACGTCATTCCTAAAAACGAGGCACTGCTACTGAGCGAAACCTTCCTCAATTTATTCCGATATGTATGTATAATCTATATATTGTATATAAACGATGGATGCGATAGTTATAGCAATAGCAATTCTTTCTTTTATTGCAATGGTTTCTCAAAGGAAAACAAGGAAGTCGATCTCCACCTGGTCCGCCAGGCCTCCCAATCATGGGAAACTTGCTTACGTTAGGAGCTTTACCTCATCAACCTTCTTCTCTCTCTGGTCCAATTATGATGGTTAAACTCGGTTTAGTTCCTACCATTGTGGTTTTCCGCTGAAGTTGCGAGGGAGGTCCTTTCACACACGATCTTGTGTTTGCATCCAGGTACACTAGTTCATGACATAACAATAGCAACGACAGTATATAATATTGTATATATTATGGTTTGAATATATACTACTCAAATATGTTAGAATGTACTAAATTTGTTTTAAAAGTTAAAATATTAATAAATCCATGATATTTGAATAAATAACGCATGTATTAACTAGTGCCTTGCATTTTAAATGCATAATTTTTAGGGTTTTTACATCAAATTATGCATTTAAAATACAGATTTTGCACCGAAAATAGGCTCTGTCAAAAACATATATGCAAATGTGAAAAGGGGAATATATAAATATTTATGTTTACGGTATATAAATTGTAACTAAATATAATGTGTTAATTATAAATATTAAGCATGTAAAAAAATAAATATTAAAAATAAAAAAATATATATTCTTCATAAGTTTATTATACATCTATAAAGCAATATAAATTTTAAATATATTAAATATGTATCATATATGAATAGATTTGTTTATATATTTTAGTTCTCATAAATAATAGTTTAATATTTTAATATATAATGACTAATTTATACAATACTGTATTTTAAATTTATGTTAAGTCTGAACCACAAGTGCATTTAATCTACTAGTATATTAAACTAGCATTACTTACTCGACTAAGGAATGTATTATTAATTATTCGTGGATTCAATCTAATATTTCAAAATAAGAAACAAATATAGTGAAGGTAAGATTTACGTTGTTATTCCAGAATTAAGGAAGAAACTTCTCTGTATAATTTTAAATTAAAAGTCTACTTATTTTATTACTTAAGTAATTTTAAATATTCTAATTTAAATAATGTGTCAGAGTCTTTGTATACTGGTAGAAGATTTTATGTTAATTGTAATAGTTTTAATGTAATAGCAACTGTATAAACATCATTTATATTCTTCTAGGCCAAAGCAACAGGCTCGAGGCTCATGTTTTATAACGCAAGGGATATGGGATGGTCGGAGTACGGACAACACTGGAGGACGATGAAGAAGATATGTACGGTAGTTATTTACAGTACGAAGAATAGAGGAATCACAAAGCATAAGGTTAGAGGAGATATCCAGCTTCCTTAACTCGATAGTTAAAGAGGGTCAAAATGGAGTTGATATTCATACCAGGTTAAAATGCTGAACACTAATGTGATTGGCATGATGGCATTTCATAAGAAGTTAATCGGTGGGTCATCTTTTGGGGATTTCTTGGCGTATTTGCATGAAACCCTCGACTTAATGGGGGCATTTATTATAGGGGACTACGTTCCTTTCTTGTGGTGGCTGGATTTAAGAGGTCCTATAATTAGCAGGATGAAGATTTTACATAAGAAACTTGATGACACATTGCAGAGGATTGTGGAAGAACACAAGGTGTCGCTAAATACCAAGAAAATTGATGCAAAAGATGTCGTCGATGTGCTCCTCTCTCAAGGGGTAGAGGACAGTGATACCAAAGCTATGATCCTGGTAAGGTACCATTTGTGTTGTGGTTTATATCTCACCCCATTTGCTGCAGGATTTATTCTTAGGAGGGTCGGACACATCCTCAATAACAACGGAATGGGCAATCTCTGAACTCATAAAAAATCCTAAATATATGGAGAAAGTCCGAGGAGATCGACAGTCTAGTCGGTTGTGATCGGATGGTAACTGAAGCAGATCTCAGTAAACTTGACTACCTTCATGCTGTTGTTAAGGAGACATTTCGTTTACATCCACCTGACCTCTGTTGCTTCCCCACGCATCAACTCAAGAGTGTGTGGTCAAGGGTTATAGATACCCAAAGATGCAACCATCTTCATTAACGTTTGGGCAATCGGAAGAGATCCAAAGTATACATCTCTCTCCCACACACACACACGGACTAACTTTGTGTTTGTTATGCAAGTACGTGGGAGTCACCGGAGGTGTTTAATCCCGATAGGTTTTGTGAGAAACCCATTGATGTTAAGGGGAAAGATTACGAGCTCATACCATTTGGCTCGGGTCGGAGAATATGCCCTGCTATGTCTCTTGGGTTGAGAATGGTTGAGATAACGCTGGCCCATCTTGTGCATGCATTGATTGGAGGGTAGAAGAGGAAATGCTTAGCATGGAAGAAGTGTCTGGAATCACTCGCGTAGGAAATTCCCTTTCAAGGCATTTGCTACACCAAGATTACCAATTGAACTGTATTCCTAATATAATAAAATCCCATATACATGAGCGAACGTGCACAAACGTGCGTGTGCTTATGTTACAGTTGATCTTTTGTCCCACGCCAGATATTATTTGACTGGTGTGTAGAAGTAATGTAATCCTATAGACGTTTTAAAGTGATGTGGAAGATATTAATGCAAATCGAATGGAATTAGCTATTAATGCAATCGAAAAATCTCATATTATCTCCATTATATCTTCTTCTACATATATGTTCCTTAGTACAAATTTTTCATTAAAAGGTGTGCATATATAACTGTGGAACGTGCTTCACCTCTTCTCTACCACCCAAGGTTAGTTCTAAACCGTGTCTGCGTTTATGCACGTTAAGTTTGCAATATGATGCTACATAGTATATATTAAAGCATAAATATTATACATAACACGCGCACGTGAGGCTAAAACGTTTCTGTTTTCGTATTGTTTGTGTTTTTCGCTATAGATTGCTATTATACGATGTATAACCATTATAGACGAAACGATAAGATATCGTAAAATAGTGTCCATGTCATTAATATATTAATATTAAAATATGTGTATCTTTATTTCTCTGGTATAAAAATGAGAGATAGTATGTGTTTATTATACGTCTATGAGAGAGGATGTGTATGTTTGCGTTATTGTATTATGTTATGTTTGTCTGTCTTGTGTCGTTTGTGTACGTATATTTATATTGATCCGTATTGAAATTTCACGAACGAGATATATTAAATGTTATATGCAAATGTAGAGAGAATGATTCTTTATTTTTTGTATATGGTATTTGCATTTAACATAAAACACGACTCTTGAATATTCTCACATACACTTAGATAAAACTATAATACTATATAATTATAAAACTAATACAAGTTTATTCTGTATTTAGTATATTAAACGCTAGTAATAATTTAAAAGTTTGGAGTTATATCTTTGCCAGGAGTGCACACACTTGGCAAGGCCTTCTCTGAGTCGTACATTATACATCTATATAAATATAGTTAAGTTAAGCTAATTTCTAACAACAAATAGCAGCAAGCGGTTCGAATCTCTATGCATATGCATATCTCATTCCGATGCTTCAGCGTTCAGAAGCTGCTCTTCTTGCCTGTCTCAAAACTTGTATATATTATTGTATTGTAATTCAGGCAAGTGTATCTATGATTAATGAAATCGTTATCAGATACAGATACACATTTATGTATGGGTGTATGTATGATATACATACATAGCATTGATTGTTATTTATATCTATACTATATGGGCGATGATGAAAAAAGTTATATAATTGGAAATAAGCATTGCAATGTGCTTGAATGAGCACAGTTTGAAAGCCCACAGTGTTTGTATTTGCAGTATTATATAACGTGTACTATTGTATTTTGCATACTGTGATATATAGACGAGTATTATTAGATCCTGTAGTACATACTACAGTCCAATCAGGTTACCACTGTGTAACTAGTTGAGCACAACTGAATGTAAAACAGCATACATACATACAGTATAATACTGTAATATATAAGATACATATGTCCAGTATACTGTGTTTGTTTATACACACACACACACTGTATACTGTATTATTATATCAAACTGCATAACGATTTCTATACAGTTTATCGTAAGTCTTGAACTTAAAAATAAACTGTGTTTTATATTCTGTTATACTTCAGACCTTGGATTTTAGTATATTTGAGTAACACTTGGGGCGATAAAAGTACGCACACATTTACGTGCACACGCTCGCTCATATATATGGGCTTTTATTATATATGGAAGTAATAGTATGTAAACAAGCTCTGATACAGTTCAATTGGTAATCTTGGTGATGCAAATGCCTTGAAAGGGAATTTCCTACTCAAAGTGATTCCACACACTTCTTCCATGCTAAGCATTTCCTCATCTACCCTCCACTCAAACACATGCACAAGATGGGCCAGCGTTATCTCAACCATACATACCAGGGCACATTCTCCGGCCGACCCAAATGGTATCAGCTCGTAATCTTTCCCCTTAACGTCAATGGGTTTCTCACAAACCTATGGGGATTAACATCTCCGGTGACTCCCACGTACTTGCATAACAAACAAAAAGTTAGTCCGTGTGTGGGGGGAGAGAGAGATGTATACTTTGGATCTCTTCCGATTGCCCAAACGTTAATGAAGACGGTTGCTTCTTTGGGTATCTTATAACCATTGACCACATTCTTGAGTTGATGCGTGAGGCAGCAACGAAGGTACAGGTGGATATAAGCAGGAATGTCTCCTTAACAACAGCATGAAGGTAGTCAAGTTTACTGAGATCTGCTTCAGTTGACACCGTCAGACTTTCTCCATATATCTAGGATTTTAAATGAGTTCAGAGATTGCCCATTCCGTTGCTATTGAGGATGTGTTCGACCCCCTTAAGATGAAATCCTGCATAGAAAAGAGTAAACGGAGGTAAGAGACTCCTAAACCCTAAACCCTAAACCCTTGCCATTACCCTTAACCGCAACATAAATGGTAAATTACCGGGATCATAGCTTTGATGTCACTTTGAGAGAGGAGCACATCGGCGACATCCTTTGCATCAATTTTCTTGGTATTTAGCAACACCTTGTGTTCATCCACGATCCTCTGCAATGTGTCATCGAGTTTCTTATGTAAAATCTTCATCCTGCTAATTATAGGACCTCTTAGATCCGGCCACCAAAGGAACGTAGTCCCCTAAAATGCCCCATTTAAGTCGAGGTTTCATGCAAATACACCAAGAAATCCCCATACCGATTAACTTCTTATGAAATGCCATCATGCTAATCACATTAGTGTTCAACTTTTTCTTTGCAATTTTTTAATTTGCCTTTTCTTTTTTTTCATAAGTTTCAGTTGATTAATAAGATCATCCTCTCCCTTCCATATATCTGGGTATGGTATAATCAGTTGCTTATACCATTAAATTAGTACATATACATTACATTTTTTCTCATGTTTTGAAATTGGTAGGTATATTCATTTATGGTTTTTGTTTGCCGGGAGGATATTTCTAAGCTTTTTTAAATATTCCTTAAGCAATTCCTCTTTCCTAAAATACTTATTAAAAACATTTGTTACTTTATGATAATCCTCTTTGCTTCTTTCTTAAGATTATAATACTAATCAAAGCATTTCTTTTTAATATATGAAAATATGAATAACCTTTTAATTAATCATTTTATACAGTTTAATTACTTTTTCAAATTTCTATAAATGTCTTTTCAGATTCTCTTTCTTTCTTGTAGAAAATGTGAGATACATCGGTGTACTTCCCCAAGAAAAATACCATATTTGAGATATTTCCTCTTTCACCTTCCTCCTTTCCTTTTATGTTTCCTTTGTGTCTCGGTTTGTTGAATGGAACTTCTTCCCTTCCTTTTCTAACAATCTCTTTTAGATTAGCTATTTAATATTATTTTAATTTCTAAATCAGCCTTCGCTTTTTAAATTGTTTCCACAATATTCTTTATTATCTTCTCGAGGATATTGTGATGTCTACTTTTGTCATATTAAAGTTGTTGTTGGGTAGCCTCTCTATGAGTATGTTTTTTTATTTCTTTAATTAATTAATGCCAGATCATGACTATGACTTCTTCAAGGTCCATACCACATATTCCGCTCTATCCTTCCGAGCCCTTTTTATCATTAAAATTTTAATTAATTTGATCATTTTAATACCTCATTCTAATGAGTTCTAACAATGCAATAACAAAATCCCTCTGTGGTCACAAATTGTTGATGAAAAAAGCTCACATTTTTTTATTCTGCACATATATTCACATAAATAGAAAAGGCTACAATGTTTCCCCCCTTTGCATGCTCTCAAGTATATTTATATCAATATCTTCCTTATAATGTCACAATGACTATCTCTAAAGTCAAGGGCAAGAACAAAGTTTAGTTATTGCTTTATTAGACATATCCATTGGAAGTCTATATTCTATACACAAGAGATTTTATAATATACACTTTTCTTACTAACATGAATACAGAGAGTAAGTGTGGAGACTCTCTCTTGCCTTAATTACTTTCCTATATCCTCCTCTTGCCACATCAATAACCACTTTCCTTTCTTATGCATCTTTCCTTTCGAGACTTCCATTCTTCTTTTCCTCTCGATAAGGATTTCATTCTTAAATAACCTTCTTTCTAAACTAGTTACAAACCTTTCTGCTTTTATTCTTTCCATAATAAGATGTCCTATTCTCCTAACTTTTACCTTTAACACCATTGAACTTAGTGCATATCACAAAAAATCTTTAAACTTCCATGTCTAGGTATTAGAAGCTATTTGTTTAGACGCATGCAATAAAGATCTTTTTGCCTCAAGCTCCTATGACATTCTTGCTACACACATTGGAAGGTCATTCAAAACTTAAGGATACATCTCTGGTGGCAAATCTCTAGTGTTTAATGTTCAAGTTCTTTTGAATTCTAATGTTAATGCATGTTTCATCAATTACCAAATAGAAAGGAATCTGTCTCGATAAGCTTTGAGTGCCATCAACTATGGATGTAGTTAATGGCCATTCGATTAGCTCGAGTCGTCATACATGCAACAGAACCACTCTGAATTTAGATTGAACCTTTTAAATGTAGGATCTTCTTTAACATCATTGGCACACCAAAGTCACTAGGTGTTGTGTGGTTTGACCTACATAACCAAGCATCAATTGGGTGTCTTGTTAATTTTCAATTATAGATTCTACCTGGCAATATAGCAAAGTTGTTGCTCCTCAACAAGATGGTCTATCTGTTATGCTTTATTGGTCAAACATAAAGAAATTCTGACAAAAGGCACAATAGTTTACATTGACAATTTTGTAATAGTAGGCTTCAACATACATAGATCTCAATAATCTCTCTACAACGCATCATCTGTGAGGCAAAGTAGAATCCCAATATGGCATTTGGTGTCATCATTCATCATGCTCTGATGCCTCTCTTCTTTCACAGGCCTCCATGCTTGGTATATTGATTTTGTAAATGTCTTTGACAAGAAGAAGATTGTGCAACTGCTCGAGCATCAACCCTACGACTATCTAATAAATTTAAAAGAAAGCAAGGAACCTTTGTTTAGTCTTACTATGGGCTATGTCCAAACAAGCTCGAGACATTCTATCAATATATTGAGAAAATCTTGCAACTAGCTTCGTTATAACGAGTGCAAAAAGTAGTTTTTCATTCATCGCTTGGACAAATCCAAATCATATCAGCATAGATCAATCTTAGTGAAATACCATGCTCGCTCAAGAAAATTAGATATTAAGAACAATAAATATCCATGAATGCCTTGTTATTTATTTATACATTGTGAGTTGTAGCAATCTTAACAAACAATTCTGGGATGAGAATAAATATAAATAATGCATGTGAATTTTTTTTTAAAAATGTTTACGGTAAAATGTCTATTATTCATCATGTTCTAATCCAATGGTCACAAAAATAATGGTGGTATCACATTTTCTCTTTTTGCAAAGATAATGTTAAGAAGTTTTTAGATTAAATAAGAAAATCATTAGTTTAATGTTAAACATATTAAAGTCTTTTTGTTATTAATCTTAACAATCGATTGAAGATGAGACTTCTCTAGCTTGTAGAGAAGGCCCCTATAAAACTATGTAATGTGATTGTAAAGGTCCTTCCACATGTGCTCTATACACTGCATTACAATTAATGATAACTACCATTGATACATTTCAACTATGGTTACACTTTAAACTAACCTACCTGATTATGTACATTGCCGCCATGAATGAAAGCGCACTCTTTAGACCATGAATTATTTATCTTTTTCACAAGACTAAACTCCCTTGCAAAATTAAATCATATTATCTTCAGTCATCTAAGCTTCTCCACCTGTGTGTGTGTGTGTGTGATCATAAATGGTGGCACAAGTTACATATAGTAGCAAGGGTGACCACATGAAAGAATAAGTTATTTTGTTCGATATTTATGTGGAGAAAGTGGAGAAGTCTAGAGAACACACACACACACACACACACACAACACCACACATATATATATATATATATATATATATAATATATCATATCGCCAAGTTGCAATGACCTAAAAACAAATGTATTAATTATCAATGGGGCATAACATGTTACACAATGGAGCATCCATTGTGTAATCAATTTATGCATTAAATACTTCATAGTCAACAGCACACATGACACATATTATCAATGTGTGCTATTATTGCTAAGCATTGAGAATAGTTCCTTTTTTTAATCTTTTTTCTTTCAAATCTTTATGGCAATCCTTAAAACCTAATAATAACAGCACAACTCACCCTAAGTACTGCTTTATACAACATGCTTGTGGTCATAATAAAATCCCAATCTAGTGCAAAATTAACTTATGACAACAAATGTAAAAACAACTTTACAATATCTAAAACACTATTGGATATGAAAATACTAATCCATGTAAAGTATAGTATAAAGTCGCATGGTTGGTTCCTAACTAATCTATAATATCTTCTATTATGTCATATTGTAAGTTATGACAACTCACATAATTGAAAAGATCCTATTGAGACAAAAACCTCTGGTGCAGCCAAACTATATTATCAATGAAATAAAAAAAATCATAATATAATCTTACCGTAAATATGCAAAATGCCTTCTTATTTCCCAAATTTATTTACCATAAATAATTAATTTAAAAATAACAAAAATGTAATATTTATCACATGACATCTTTTTCTAGTTTTATAAAAGCCTATTTCAAACCTATAAACAAAGAATCAAATTAACTAAATGACATTGCATAAAGTGAATTCACAGAATGAACATTAGAGAATGGGCCATGATGTATGCATGTATTCACGAGTATGTATGTCATAATGACCAATATTAATCCCATGCATGCATACATCATATCTTGCATGCACCAAAAGGTGACTTAGCATTTAAACAATGATTCAATCGTTTTTTAAAATGTACAATGTATATGAAATTTACAATGAGACTGATTAAGAAAACAGCCAAGATAAGGAATATTCCTGATATTACTTACAACTTGCTTTAATAAATGTATAGTTCATTGATGCACTTCAGGAATATATATATATATAATATATATATATATATACATTTTATAAGGTTGATATATATACAATTATTTTTTTTCTTACGTATGACATATCTGAATCATCTATAGTGAGTGAGACGTTGTACATTTCATAAGGTTGATATATATATACAATTATTTTGCTTACGTGTGACATATCTGAATCGTCCAGAGACTGGTCGACCCATGGTTTCATGAAACTAGTCTGAGAATGACCAAAAAGGTGACCACCAAATAACTTTCTTAAGAGATGCCATCGTGCTGTGTATGTATGAAGTTGCGTCGTAAACAATAAGCACCTCCTAATGTACATATATAGTAGCCTACCAAATGTACACGTACGATTGAAAGTCACAATAAGCGCCTACTATTGAACAGAAATATTGTGCGTGTGTGTGTGAGAGAGAGATATAGAGAGTGTGTGTGTGTTGAGAGTGAGTGAGTGTTAAAGCAATGGCAATTCCTTCTTCGATTACAATATGGTTTCTCATAGTAAGACAAGGCAGTCGATTTCCTCCAATCGTGGGAAACTTGCTTACCTTAGGAGCTTTACCTCATCAAACCTTCTTCAATCTATCGAATAACTACGGTTCAATTATGATGGTTTTTACTCGGTTTAGTTCCAACCATTGTGGTTTCTTCAGCTGAAGTTGCAAGGGAGATCTTTCCACGCGCAGTCTTGATAAAATATTATATTATACGATTTATACGGGCGACATATTAGATATATAAATTTATTTTTAAATGCTTAGCTACATAAGAAGAACGCCCTCACAAATACACATGTTGAATACCTTTGGCTTTATATAAAGATCGCAAGTGAAACCTTATTCTAATTAAATTCAATTTAATGATAAACCATCGTTTCAAACACGTCTTAAACGAAAAATGGAAGCACACGTACGCCAAACAAGATACACAACAACTTGAACTGACGGTACAGTTTCTCATCTTATCAAACAGGAGACACACACATGGATGTTCATTATTTTTAAACACAGGATAAGGTTGGTAGAATGGCTCTGCGTGGTTGCCAAGTGCTATTCAGACATTGCATAATCTTAATGTGTTTGTATGAGTTCAACTAATGACTAATCATTTTTATATAGTTTATAAAATACAAACCACGTGATTCAATTTGCAAAATGCGTGTTATCTGCGTATGTGCTAATTTAATATCACGGATTAGATTATCTGAGAGTGTTAGTTACTACACACGCGCTCACACACATCCAATTGGACTCGAATTAATATCTAATGAAAAATAACCTGGTCGAAAGTAGTTGAATATTGTTTAATTATTATATTTGAAATTTCGTAGTCTAATAATTTTTTACTCAAAAAATAATTCAAGTTATTTATAATATTTATTAGGTAGTGACTCCCAAACCCTAAACCTTACCTTTACCTTTAACCACAACACAAAAAACAAATGGTAACTTACCAGGATCATAGCTTTGATGTCACTGATTTATGCCCTGAGAGAGGAGCACATTGACGACATCCTTTGCATCAGTTTTCTTAACAAACTCAAATTCATATTATTCCACCCTTTCACTTGTTTAAGACGATATTTTTAACAAAGTAAAATTGAGCAAATTATCCACACTCAGCATCAACATAGTTATGCTAAACAAGCTATTTTATCTAGCTGCCGGAGCTAAGTTTCGATCCATCGTCGAGTTTATCAATCCGGAAACTTTATATTATTTAATAAGATTTCATTACATTTTGAAGTTATCGAGAACAATTAATTGAAAATACTTATCATGCATGTTTTTGTCTTTAACGTCCTTTAATATACTCAACCACAATGAATATAAACATAGCTTAACACTTAATTGAATGTTATACATTACGATTAATCGATCCTTTTCGACAGGTTCTTAATAGGAAGATTCTTAATCTCAATCTCCATCTTCTTTTTTACAATCATACTAATGACTAAGCTATATTTAATTTTAACTGTCTTTCTCAATCATGTCATCGTTGTTGACTGTTACCATATTGTTGACAGTTAACAGTTGACATGCCTAGTAATTACTGATTTTTTAATTATTTTTCTAGTTAAACACTAATAATTTTGCTTTGTACTGTCGTATGACGTGCATTGTCAAATTAAAAACTCTCTCACCGACTTTTTAAAGCATTGTCATGTATACTATTATACATCTAAGTACCTGTAAACCAGTCAGTTCCTATAAACATTATCAACTTATTAAATAATATCTGGCGTGAAACAAAAGATCAACCGTAAGAAAAGCCTGACACAACACACATACACGTTTATGCACAAGTTCGCTCATATATATGGGCTTTCATTATATTACTAAAGCATGTAAACAAACTTTAATACAGTTCAAGTGGTAATCTTGGTGTAGCAAATGCCTTCAAAGGGAATTTCCTACTCAGAGTGATTCCAGACACTTCTTCCCATGCTAAGCATTTCCTCTTCTACCTCCACTCAAATGCATGCACAAGATGGGCCAGCGTTATCTCAACCATTCTTAACCCAAGTGACATACCAGGGCACATTCTCCGGCCTGACCCAAATGGTATCAGTTCGTAATCTTTCCCCTTAACATCAATGGGTTTCTCACAAAACCTATCGGGATTAAACACCTCCGGTGACTCCCACGTACTTGCATAACAAACACATAGTTAGTCCGTGTGTGTGTGTATGTGAGTGAGAGAGAAAGAGAGAGAGGAAGGGAGGGATGTATACTTTGGATCTCTTCCAATTGCCCAAACGTTAATAAAGACGGTTGCTTCTTTGGGTATCTTATAACCACTGACCACACATTCTTGAGTTGATGCGTGCATCAACAAAGGTGCAGGTGGATGTAAACGGAATGTCTCCTTAACAACAGCACGAAGGTAGTGAAGTTTACTGAGATCTGCTTCAGTTACCATTCGATCAGAACCAACTACACCATCGATTTCCTCACGGACATTCCCCATATACTTAGGATTTCTTATGAGTTCAGAGATTGCCCATTCCGTTGTTATTGAGGATGTGGGACCCTCCTAACAAGAAATCCTGCGTAGAAAAGAGTAAATGGGGGTACATAGAGACTCCTAAACCCTAGACCTTCCCTTTACCCTTAACTACGACACAAATGGTAACTTACGAGGATCATAGCTTTGATGTCATATCATCTACCCTTGAGAGAGAGCACATCGACAACATCCTTTACGTCAATTTTCTTGGTATTTGTGGACACCTTGTGTTGGTCGACAATCCTCTGCAAGTGTGATCGAATTTCTTATGTAAAAACTTCATTCTGCTAATAGGACCTGTTAAATCCAGCCACCACAAGAAAGAAACATAGTCCCCTATAATAAATGTCCCCATTAAGTCGAGGATTTTATGCAAATTGTCCAAGAAACCCTCAAAAGATGACCCACCGATTAACTTCTTATGAAATGCCATCATGCTAATCACATTAGTGTTAAGCATTTTTAACCTGGTATGAATATCAACTTCATTTTGACCCTCCTTAACTATGGAGTTAAGGAAGCTGGATATCTCCTCTACCTTATGCTTTGTGATTCCTCTATCCTTCGTATTGTAAATAGCTCTACCGTACATATCTTCTTCATCATCTTCCAGTGTGGTCCGTACACTGACCATCCCATATTCCTTGCATTATAAAACATGAGCCTTGCGCCTGTGTGCTTGGCCTAAAAGAACATACATGTTTATGCCATGATATTTATATAACAAGAATCACTTGTTTTTACATTAAAACTATTATAATCAACATAAAATCTTCTACTGGTATACCAAAAGACTTGACTTTTAACACTATTTAAATTAAAAAATTAACTAATTACTAAATGTTTATATAAAATTTCAATATGGATAATAAGGGGACTTCTAATTTAAATTACATATAAAAGTCTTTCTCTTTTAACCTTAACTATGTAATCAGAAATGCCCTCAGTGTAACAATTTATATTGTTTTCTTATTTCACCTTTTAATCTAGTAAAACAAACTATGTTTAAATAAATTTATTGTCAACTGAATTAATTTCAGTATTAAAATATTAAAGGATTACTTATGAGAAATAAACTATATAAACTAATATTTCTTGATAGATGTGTATGCACGTGAATTTTAGAAATATAAATATGTATCAAGTTTTAGTATTTATAATTAACTATTAACGTTATTAATTACTTTGATATAATTATCATTAAAAAAAATACATTATATAGATATATGATATTAGTTCCTCTTTACATATAGTGACTAAGTGTGACTTCTCTACTACTTATAATCTAAAAAGTATTTATTATTAAATGATAATATTTATATATATAAGTATATATAATATATATTTTTGGCTAATTAATACATGTTTTTGGCCCTAATTTATTAAACTATCATGGATTTATTAATTTTCTTTTTAATTAAAATTAAATAAAGAAAATTCAATTGTAGCCATTGAGGTGTCCTTTATTAGTATTTTATATATCCAACATGAAATTAAAGTTCGAAATAATTATGTCAATATCTTATAGAGTACCTGGATGCAAACACAAGATCGTGCATGGAAAGGATCTCCCTCGCAACTTCAGCCGAAGAAACCACAACGGTAGGAACTAAACCGAGTTTAACCATCATAATTGGACCATATTTCTTTTGATAGATTGAAGAAGGTTTGATAAGGTAAAGCCCCTAACATGAGCAAGTTTCCCATGATTGGAAACCCGGCGGACCAGGTGGATATCGACTGCCTTGTTTTGCTATGAGAAACCATATTGTAATCAAAGAAAGAATTAATATTGCTATAACTATGGCTTCCATATTATACTTACATACAGAATACATCTCTCTATCTCTCTTATCTATATGTTTCTGTTTATCAATATCTCCTTTTTACAAATGATTACGCGTTCAATCATACATGTACATTTGGTAGGCGGCTACTGTCTCCCTTTTAAATGATATATGTACATTATAAATCACGTGTAAAATGGCCACTAAATAGAAGCTCAGCTCTATTCAAAGTGACGAGAGATAACATAAGGAACATAATATGTATGATTAATACTTTGAATATATAATATACGTTTGTACAATATTAATTACACAATGTATAATTAATAATTTCAATCTGTATATGTGTGTGTGGATGAAAAACATACACAACTGTACTTTTCTGTAATCTGGGAAGGGAACACGTGATGACATTTTTTTCAACTTAAAAATGAATATTTTTAAAAATGACAGTATTAACATAAAATGGTTTTTCCTAATGAAGTTAGAATTGACAAGTCTAAATAATAATAACTTTAAATCGGAATCTAAATAATATCTGGAGCGGACAAAAGATCACCTGTAAGATAGACACTGATAGACACGCACACATACACATTTACACACACACAGATATATATATGCGTGCTCGTATATATGGGCTTTCTAGTATATTATGAAAGCATAATCAGAAAAGAAACGAAATAACTGCTCTTGCCTATTAGTTCACGCATAGCATATATACAACTCCATGTTGAAAATATCTCGGCAATTGTTAAGTCTTGAAAGCGGCAGAGAAGCTGTCGGAGATCTCCTTGATTTCAGTTCAACACTCTTCTTAAACAAGGGTGATGATTGCTGCTGCAGCTGCTTTGCATCTGCACTTAGCCTCCTCAGTCAAGGTTTGCCATGACTCCAATTGCTTTACCTCCTCAGTCAAGGTCTTGTCATGACTCCAATTGCTGACCAATGCTCAGTAAATAATACTTTGGCCAGGGGCTTCATGAAAATGTCAGCAAGTTGATGACGTGAATAAATGTGTTCAACTTTTAACAATCCTGCTTTTACCAAATCTCAAACATAGTTGATAATGCTTGGCAACATGTCGAGACTTTCAGTGTGTTACCTCATTGTTACACCAATCGATAGCTCCTTTGTTGTCAACATGAAGCTTGATTGGTGATATTTCATGGCCAAGAGCTCCCAAGGAAATCTTAAAACCAAAGAATTTCTTGTGAAGCAGTAGAGGTAGTAAGGTATTCTGCTCTATAGAAGAGAGAGCAACGTGAACTTGCTTCTTGTTGTTCCATAGAACCAGACTGACTGCTTCCAAGTTGGAAACAAAATCCTGTAGTGGACTTGTAATTGTCACAGTCATCTGCCAGGCTATTGTCGCTGTAGGCAATTAACATGAACATCTCACTAGGTTGGTATAACACCCATAACCAAGCGTCTCCTTTACATAATGCATCACCGATTTAGCCATGTCCCAGTGCTTTTACTTGGATTAGCAGGAAATACTTAGCCTTGTTAAAAGATGGAAACGGATTGGGCCACATGCGTCACTATGGACCAGCTGCAACAGTTCATGTGCCCTACTCTCGATTGTTTTGAATGGTTGACGATGATGCTTGCCAAGAGCACATGCCTCATGTTGAAAGAGTTAAACTGTTAGATACATTCAAACCATTTACCATTGGTCTCAACTTCCAATCCTGAAATTGAGTAATGACCTAGTTGCTTGTGCCAAAGGTCACAACTACTTTGCCGACTGAAACAAGAATTAAGGAACTGGTTAACACCTTGTCCTTAAGATAGTACAAATTTCCTTCCCTAGGTGCTATGGTAACCACGTTGTTAGAATACTTTCTTTGAATAATACAAGTTGTATCTTTAAAAACGATTGTATTACCCATATTAATTATTTTAACAATAGAAAGTAAATCTTTGTGTAAAGAAGGAGCAAACATTACATGTCAAAGTTTTAACCTAAAAGGCCAACACGTGGCTGCCTAGTGACCATCCGGTGTCATCACCATGTGTGAGCAACGTTAAATCTTCCAAGATGACCCAAGAGTCTGACTCAGATGCCTAGTTAAACAGAAGACTTAGAGTCTACCCTAAGTCCTCTAAAATGACCATCCCAAACCCTAGAGGATATTCCAAGTATAAACTTTAGGATCCTCCCAGTAGAGATAAGCTCATGCTAACCCACAAAGGAAATGTGTCTCACACATACCCTTATGACAGAGTTAAGGCATCGTCACTTATTTCTTGAGAAATCACCCTCATCCGGGAATAAAACCCTTTTAGGGCAACAAGGGGTACCCTAAACCACGACTAGGGTTTGAGTGGTTAAGTCATACCCTAAACCTAAGGCTAATACTTAGTGAGGACACGAGTGTTTTGCTAAGTAAACTCCCTAAGGTTAGGCTTGGATAACCTTAAGTACATGACTTTGTGAGTGCTCATGAAAAGGTCCTACTAACAAGCTTAGGTTGTTTAACCCTGGGATTCCAAAGAGAACACTCCTTAGTCAAGTGTGCCAAAGCACACCTAGTTACGAAACTTAACCTCCATTTAGTGGATGCCCAAGGCTTAGCACCCTAATGCGAGCATAAGCATTTACTAAAGTATCCAACCCTTTGGCAACAAACTCATGACACAACTCAAAAGGGTGTGCTTTGGGCGTTGTATCGTGTGACATTTAGCCCAGTATCACATCTTCATGTGACACTACCTTCCATGATGTAAGTTATCATGCCATAGTCCCTTAGATTCAAGAGTTGCAACAAGTGCCATAAATGTGGCTCTTAAATGCCAATTCTAAAACCCCTCAATGAACCTTAAGAATTGAGTAACGTGAATCTGTCAAACAAAATCCATGCCCACAGTTGGATAAGGACATGAATGTGCCTTGCTTGGGCATGAGTGCTACACCTAACTGACGTGGAAGAGGAAAATAAAGACAAGCTCAACCTTTGCCTCTTGAAACGTGCATTCTCTACAAGACCTTCCAAGCATGAATTTATCAATATTAAGGGTGAGCTACCTTGAAGGTGGGACGTACCCCTATTATCTGAAAGTTAAGATGACATAACATAAGGTTGTAACTTAACGACACAAGATAAAGCTTGCATCGGCAAAAGAGCAACGAACTCAGTCATGAACCCATGAGGTCTCCTACTATATACTTTATTTTATTTATGTGATAGAGCCCCCTTTTTTCCTAAATGTGTAAGTAGGCTGGCACGAAATTAGTCAGCCCCTTATTTAGTCGAGATGAGTGTTTAACTTAGCCTACCTCCTAACCTTAAAAACCTACCCAAGCGGGTGGGGGTTAGGGCAACCCTAGGGTTAGGTCAATCCTACGGGTGTTCTTAACCCTACTTAATACGCCAAACTCATATGTCTTAACTAATCAATTTAACTGGAAAGTCAAAATTGGGGTGGGTTTTTTAGAAGGTAAGTGCTACCTTCATTTAGAGTTTCTCGCGATATCTAAGGATAACTGGCCGATTACCCCTAAACACCTAAGTGCACTAAGTGGGACTGTTTCTCATTACATCTAAGGTCCATCAACATATTATAGTAGGTAACAACAATCAATCTCCAAAGTAAGGTCGAGTCATAGTAAAAACTATAACATTACCCAGCGAGTGTGAGATCCCCTTCAAATGTGTGAATGTTGATTTCATCGATTCTATGCACGTGATATTCACTATTGTCTCCCAATTGAATTGCATGTTGGCCAAGACAGTCATAATACTTAACATAATGATCCTTATGCCAAGTCAAGTGAGTAGTACTATCACAAAAGAGCCTTTTACCATTGTGTTGTTGCAAGTTTCGGTTTTGATCTCAATAACCAAGCCTCCTAATAGGCGTTCATAGTTAAGTTGATGGCTTCCCAAACTTGATTTCCTCCAATTGCTTTTGAAGATGTTTATCTTCAATCTGTCATCATGGTTAGCTTTGTTACAGTAACCCAATTATTCTTTTTTCTTATCCTTCCTAGTCTCCTTTAGCTTGAATCTCCTTTTGATTTTACCTTGTTCTTTTTCTTCTTTCTAATTTACTTTAGAAGTTCCTGCAAACAAGGCTTGATCAGAATTTGAACTGCCAATTCCCACATCCTTCCGCATGATTATCTCCTCCTTGACGGAAGTATTACATCTAGTAAGTGAAGCTTCTCAACTTGCATCAAGTTTTCGAGGGGAATGAAAAAATTAGATTGAAGAAAGAAGTAATTTTGGAGGGAAGGAGGAAGCTTGTTGTCTTTGTCATACTCCTCAATCTGCCTGTATGTGTTTTTCATTTTGTCCCAAACTGGTCAAAGTTATTAAATTCAGACCACCACATAATTGACCATCTATGTGTAGAGGTGTCCAATCTGCACATGAGTTTGCAACTTGTGCTTGTCGCAGAGCTTCTCCATAGATCTTTGCTGGTGTAGTTGTCCTCGAGATTGAGATCATCCAACACACTCTCCATCATAGCTATCCAATTGTTGCCATGCCTTTATCTCTCGCCGACTCCAGGTGTCCAATTTTTTGTATCCAGCATCAGCTCCTAGTTTGAGCTCGTCTCCATTGACCATGCCCCACACTCCCTTGCCTTTGAGGATGAGCTTCATCCGGCGTCTCCATCTTAAGAAATTTCTAGAACCATAAATGGTAATGGAATGGCCGTTGAAGAATGTAACGGTAGCAGCATCTCCATCTTTTTGACCCTGCTTTGATACATGAACGAATGAATGATCTTTCAATCAGAAAAGAAAGGAAACAACTGCTCTTGCCTATTAGTTCACACATAATATATACAACTCTATTCTGAAATATCTTAATGACTATTAAGCCTTGAAAGCAGCCAAAGATTGAGGCCATCATCTCCTTGATTTCAGCTCAACATAAACAAGCTTCAATAGAATTCAATTGGTGTAGCAATGCTTTGAAAGCGAATTTCCTACTCAGAGTGATTCCAGACACTTCTTCCATGCTAAGCATTTCCTCTTCTACCTCTCCACTCAAATGCATGCACAAGATGGGCCAGCGGTATCTCAACCATTCTTAACCCAAGAACATACCACGGCACATTCTCCAAATGGTATCAACGAGTTTCTCACCGGGATTAAACACACCGGGTGACTCCCACGTAGTTGCATAACAACACAAGCTGGTCCTTGTGTGTGGGAGCGAGAGGGAGGGATGTATACTTTGGATTGACGACACATTCCGATTGATGCGTGCGGGCACCAACAAGGTGTAAGTGGATGTAAAAGGAATGTCTCCTTAACAACAGCAATAAAGGTTACTGAGATCTGCTTCAGTTATACACCATGACAATCAACTACACCGTGATTTCCTCCCCAACTTTCTTCATACGTTTGGATATTTTGAGTTCAGAGATACGAGTAATAGGGTAAACCCTAAACTCTTACTTTTAAGCACAAAGGAATTTAAATTTAAGTTGTTCCATTTAAATTTTAAAAATGTTGTACCTTGGTCTTTTTAAAATATTATTAATATAAGATATAGTTTACTATATATATTTTAAGAAGAATACTATATATATTTAGATAAATAAATAGAAAAAATTAAAAATTATTTAAGCCAACGGGAAAATAACAAATTAGTAAAAAGAACGGATCGAATTAAATCAGTAACACAAATTTACAGGATCAATGATAATTTCAAGTTTAAAATGTTTCTAAATTTAATAATTTTTACTTAATGATGGAATTTTATTTTGAAAATAAAAATTCTCACTGTAAGTTTTTCAAAATCTTGCTGTAGTGATAATATAATATCAACTAAAAATATTTTAAAAAGCGTACAATATTATATAATATAACATAGTAATAAATATAATATTGAATTTAATATGGAAATAAAACTAATATATAATATTTAGTCTCTAAATTTGAAATTGCAGGTGGAATATAATTAATTTATTGTTATGATTTACATGATTAAAATATACAGATGTATTCACTTCACTTATGTGTGTGAGATCGCAATGTTGAAAGGTTCATCGACACATAATACACTAATATTATTATAATAGAAGGTTTCATGAAACTAATCTGAGAAATTACCCATCAATTAGCTTCTTAGAAATGCCATCGTGCTTTCGTATGTATGAAGTTGTGTCGGAAACAATAAGCACCTCCCAATGTACATATTTCATTTTAAAAAAGAGACAGTAGTCGCCTACCAATGTGCGTATATGATTGAACGTCATCATTTGTAGAAAGAGGTATAGCGCTTACTATTTAATAGAATATTTATATATAGTGTGTGTGTGTATAAGTATAATCGATGGAAGGCATTGTTTCAAACGTATTTGAACGAAAAATGGAAGAAGTCTTGTGAGTATTTATAATGTACGACTCAGACTATGAACACACCACGTCAAACAGATACAGTTTCTGAGGAATCTCTGATAATATTTATCTTATCAAACAGAGACACACACACGTTTGGTAGAGTGGTTCTGCGTAGATATTGAGTGGTTGTCAAGTGCTATCGGACATTGCATAGTCTTTATGAGTGTCGCATTTTGGAGGCTTGGGGCCAGGAGCATGGGCTCGAATATTTTAGAAATTCTAGAATATTTTAGAATATTCTTTCTGGTCTAGCCTCAGTCGGAAAAAAACATTTCTAGTAAAACTGTTGTATTTTACCTTATTCTTTTTATATTAGCTTAATTTATTACTTAATACACATTAGCTAAAGTTTCTTCTTCATCTTAAGTAAAGCTGCAGTTCTCGAACCACCATTTAGGCTTGGACGTGGAGGTGTCTGAGCAGGTATTTCCTTTGCGAGCTTGTTTTGTTGCCAACCTAGAGAGTTCGAAACTCTTTCTCGGTTCCTATAATATTTCTTCCGAGCTCGATGGCAATAACAACGATGATTCGGTTCTGGAACCAATATCCCAGACTAGGTCGCCAGGTCTACTGAGACGCTCATCAAAAGTTGCATGAGTTGAACACTCTTCGGTTGAATCATCATCCTACACAAACTTCCATTAGGAATAACAAAGTAAAGTACTTCCTTACCAAGCTCCTGAAAATGGTCGGCGGTATCGACGAGGATCATGTTCGTCAATGCCAAAGGGTTTGGCCTCTTCGACTTCTTCTCAGAGCTTTGCAGCACCAAGAGAACCAACAAGTTATCCTGCCACATAGACAAGTTAACTTGAACTTGAATAGTTAGCTTACCTTAATTTTGTCACGGTATCCCCAGCCTCGTGCACGGTAGACGCTGTAAGTCCTGCAACCTCCAAGTTGATTACGCAACCGCCTGAATCACACCGAAACAGAAGGAGAACTCGCGAAGACGACCATGAAACCATCGCTGCCAAGTGCATTCCACTGAACTGCAAGGCCTCCTCAAACTTCACCGGATCTAGCTGCACAATGTCCTTGTTGATGCTAGCACCTCCATATACAAGCTCATTGGGCAAGTCGAGGATGATGAGGTTGAAGCCGTATTCACCTACCACTTCCTGGAACACCGTTTGTGACTCAGCCGTATGTTGTCTGTCAACCTGTTGTCGGAGCTTGGTGTACACCTCTGTCTAAGAAGCACCCGGCTCGAAGAAAGACCTGCTCATCTCCTCCATATCACACAACCAGGTCGTAGGATCCACGGGATGCAGCCAGTGTCGGGATGAAGGTCATCAGGTCGTCCTTGATGTCCAAACCAGCTACAAGTGGCTGCACCTCATTGATTGTAAAGTCGATTGCCGGCGGAGGTGCTGTAGAAGAGCTTGGTCCCGCTCCCGATCCCTTTGCAGGTGTAGATGTCTTCCGCACCGTCTTCTTCATCTTGCTCTTCTTGATAGCCTCTACTTTGGCTCCCAAACAATCGCTGGTAGATCATTGCCATGCACGTCGAACAGTGAGCTCTCCCAAGCTGGTGGCTGTTGCGACGGACAGTCGAGCCAGAATGGAACATGCTCCTGTTCGAACGGTGTTAGAGCTCCTCTGCTCTTCGACCACATGTGAGGCTCACTTGTATGATCTATCCACAGCTTCATCGTTGAGACGGTGCCATTTTCTTCGCCAGTATGAACCTGTAACACAAAGTTAGTCAGTAGCAATGCTGGAATGAAAGCTTACCTCCATATCATCCGTGCAGATCCTCACTCCAGAAACTCATTCGGCTCCATCAAAAGTGAACCGTATGCAGTCATGGAAGGGCTGAAAGACCAGGCACTTGCTTCGAGTTTGCATCTCGTCAAACCAGCTCATGAAGTCGACATCCGTTCCAACTTCTTCACCATCCTCTCGCAACCTTAAGGATCTGAATGGCTTTCCTCACACACTTCCAATATAAGTCCAAGGTGAACCACTTGATCCACTCTTTGTCCTGCATGCCTGGTAGCCCAAGTGTCTGTTGTTCTGCCTTGGATTCGAGACGAGTGAGCTTGTTCAAGTATCGGAGTTGCAGCATGTTTGGAAATCTTCGCCTTTGACATCGCGTACAGCTTCTCAATGCCCATCCAGTGACACTGCTTATGAGAGATGTTCGTCACCTTCTGGAACCACTCCTCCCCCAACTCTGGGTCTATGATAGAGAGGAACTTGTGCATACGCTTGTCATGCTTCTTGTACACTAGCTGCTTCAGGTTCAAGCTCAAGTTGTGGATTGCCTTTAGCACTAGTGACTGCTTTCGAGATCATCGTCGATCTCGTTCTGCACATAAATAAGTTAAAAACTTCTTTCCTATCAATCAAATTGAGGTTACCTTGAAAAGGATCTTTGCGCAGATCAGGTTTGGAAGAGGATGCCAAGCCGTCTTTCCTGTTGAACTCTCCTTCCACTTCCGCACCTCAAGACGATCAACCTCCGTGAGTGACTCGAGGATTTTTGAGTTCCTTCGGTACTAGTGCAGACCGCCTTTATAGCGAGGAGAATATGTGGTAGCGTTGTTTCCACAGATGTTGCTGAAGATCTGTTCAATGAAACTGTAAGTCTAGACCCTTAACGAAAAGAAAAGAAAATACTCACATGTTTATCGATTGGAACATCGAAACCAGTTGAAGATTGTCGAGGTTCTCCGTGGAGATGAAACTCGATCGAACGCGAATAGCCCATCGCTGGTTGTCCTCTGCATCCTCCCGGTAGAGCTTCTGCAAAGCCTGTAGCCTATGGTTCCTCCAGCAGCTGAACTTCCGGTTTGAGAGCCTCGAAGCCCACTGTTTGTACTCCGGCTGAGTAAGAGCTTGCTCGAAAGACCGGTGCTGCTCGTACTGAACCGTGTCCTTCGACAGCTCCGATAGCTCCTCAGTAGTGAGTGGATCTCCGATGGACAGAATGAACAAGGCCGTGTTGCGTAGATAACCAGCCTTCTTCAACGATGACACCAGCATGTCCAAGTCCCCTGGGTTCACTCGTCGAACCACCTCGTTCGAATGCATTCTACAGATGGGCACATCAGGAGGATCACCAAGTCCCTTGATAGTAATTTTGTCGAGCAGGTTCGCTGAGCTCTCCAAATGCAGGCTAGCCGGTATGCTGTATAACTCCTTCGGCTCCTTATCGCTCTTCGCCTTCTTGCCTTTTGGATCAGCTTTCCCGCGGCCTCTCTTTTTGCTGACTGCCTCCTCCAAGTCGTCCTCGCTAGCTTCAACTGCCTCTGTCATCTGCACTTGCTCGTTCAGGACTGTAACCTCAGCGGATGAAGGAGGCAACTGCGACGAGCTCTCCGGGAAATCTGTGATGGTTGATGGAGGCTGCTCCTGCTCAACTGGTACTACTTCAGACTGAGTCACTGGAGGATCCTCCTTTGCTACATTAGATGGTTCTCCTCTCTTGCCTCGCTTGTGCTTCGATATCCTCTTCTCTTCCCTGGCTCTTCATCAGGCGCAGTCTCTAGTAAGACGTTTTGAAGCTCTCACCATTTTGTAAACTCTGGAAAGCAAACACACAAGTCAATTGATTAGGAGACAAAATAAAAATAAAAATCAAAGATGACTAACCTTGTGGCTGCCGACTCAAGCTAGATGGTGCCGACCCTCTCAGTCGGCACAGAGAAGTAGAAGAACATATCCTGCCGACTGAGACAGTTGGTGCCACCCTCTCAGACGGCACTGAAGAGATAATGGTGCCGACTGAGCTAGGATGGTGCCGTCCCTCTCAGACGGCACAAATGGGAAGACCCATTAACTCTGAAAAAAAAAAATACTTGAGCCGCAAAGCAAAAAATAAACAAATTGAAAATACCTTGTGGCTGCCGACTGAACCAGGATGGTGCCGTCACTCTCAGTCGGCACAAATGGGAAGACCCTTTATCTCTGGGATTCCGACACAAATGGGAAGACCCATTAACTCTGAAAAAAAAAACATTGTGATACGAATACTTGAGCAAAGCAAAAAATAAACAAATTGAAAATACCTTGTGTGCCGACTGAACCAGGATGGTGCCGTCACTCTCAGTCGGCACAAATGGAAGACCCATTAACTCTGAAAAAAAAAACATTGTGATACGATACTTGAGCCGCAAAGCAAAAAATAAACAAATTGAAAATACCTTGTGGCTGCCGACTGAACCAGGATGGTGCCGTCACTCTCAGTCGGCACAAATGGGAAGACCCTTTACTCTGAAAAATAAATTATTTGAGCCGCAAATCATAAAATAAAGAAATTGCACATACCTTGTGGCCGCCGACTGAGCAGGATGGTGCCGACAATCTAAATCGGCACAGAAATCTCGATTGATTTACTTGGGCGCTGCACGAATCGACTCGAAATGGATGGCGCCGCTCCTCTCAAGCCCCTTGGAGGAGATTTCAGAACTCAGATCTGAGATTGAAAAAACCCTAGCCGCAGTGGAAACAGTAAACCCTATCTACCAAAAAACCCTAGCCGCAATGAAAACAGTGAACCCTACGGAATAAATGTGACATTAATATTTAGGGTTAATATTAAAATATGTGAATAATTGGTAAAGGTGAAGATATTTCAAATCATAAAAGGTAGTAATTAAATTAAATCGGTGATACTAGAGAGGACAGCATTAAGAACACTGTGAGCTGGGTAGAATTAATTATATACAAAAGTGTATTCACGTTTATTATCAACGATTATAATTTTTTTTGGCGAACGAGAGTGTGTTTAATCTTTTGCTTTGCTTTCCTAAACCACCGAGCTTTCTCCTTGCGTTGTCATGGCCAGAGTTACCTATGACAAAGATTTCCCAGTCGATGAAGATGGAAATGCTTTTGTGTTTGAACATGATCTTCACTTGCTTTCAACATTCCTTGTTGGTTCAGTATACATGTGGTTCAATTGATGTCAGTTTCTGCGAGTTCTGGAGAAGATGTGGAGTTGTTACCAGAAGGCAATGCATCAAACCAGTTTGTCTTTTACACATTGTGCCCGGCAAAGGGCCCGTTGTTCAGGTTGCGGACAAGGAGCGTGAGGAATCCATGCTGGTGTGTCTTCTAAGAGCAGACAAATGTAGGATAGGGAAGGATCTCATTGGTTCGTCTGAAGTTAAACGAGTCTCTGAACTACCGCAGATATACAATGGAAATGTCATTTACGAACTTCCTCCAAAGAAAGAAAGCACAGAGAAGTACTTGGGGATGAATCGCAAGGATGGCTGCTACCATTGGACACACCCGAGCACAACACACTGGCATGTTCCGGCGAGTCAGTCGAAGTTCATGTGTCGGACATCTCAAATGCATCAATCCTACCTGCCCCTACTTGGCTTTTGAGAAGAAAGCAAATGAATGTCACTTCAAGGGTGCTGTGGAGAAGGCAAAGACAACTGAGACAGGCAAAGTAATAGGCATGAAATGTAAGCATTGTGGAGAGGAGCCATTGCTAGTGCACACTTGTCCGGCTTATGTGTACTACATTCTGCCAGACGACATTTCTTTTACAAGGTTGTTCATTCACAGAGGTGTTCATCAGCATCCAGTCAGCCCCTCAGTGTCAGCTTCAAACGTTCAGCGTGCCAGATCTAGTGTCAGCAACGTGGTAAAGAGCAGTCCGCGAACCAATCAACGAGTGATTGAGTTTCAAGCTGGCGTGAGCTCATCTTTGAAGAACTTTTCAAGGAAGAAGGAGAAGTCTCGTACACTGGTTTACTCTCAAAACTTGAACCTCTAACAAACCATCGAAGGTATTTTTCTTTAGATCTCTACACACTGACGTGACCTTTCCTTTAGGACTCGGGACTGGATTACACAATCAAGACAGAAGGAGACACACTTTAGAGAGGGTTACGAGGGTCTTCTGGAGCTGAAGACAAAGTTGCCAATACCTTTCATTCACGTCATACATGTTCCAGGGATGGAACTGCATGGTGCTGAGGAGCAGCCTCTGATCTTCAAAATGACAGTTGAGGGACCGGGTTCAGGAGTTGACTACATCAGAAGGTGTCAAAGTGGAGGAGACCTTCATGATCAATGGGTTGTTCTGGACCACACGCACCGTATACCAGACTGGGCGACAATTGGAATACACCTTTATGACCCATTGTAAGTTGTAGAACTCTTCATAACACTTTCTAATCTTTGTTATCTAATGCTCTCTTACAGTGTCAGATCCATGGTGACTATAGCTTACGCAGATATTGTGCCGCGAAGATAATGTTGCAGTGCTGAAGTTCTTGAACACAATGCTAGAGGTTTGTAAGAAGCAGGGTTTGGAGAATGTCAACTTTGCTGGTTTCATGTCGGATGAGGCTGGAGCGATATGGATAGCCTTGCGCCAAGTATTCAACAACGGAGCAAAGATGAAAGGGAGGGAAAGAAGCTGTCTGTTTCACTTTATGCAATCCGTGCGTCAGGTGACAAAGAAATGGATCGCAGAAGAACATCGCGAAGAACACATGAAGCTTGCTCGTGCCTGGCCTGCAGCACTGAATGAACAATCTAAGAAAGAACAACTAGCAATTCTCGAGTCTTTTTGGGAAGGACGAGCGTCAAACATTCGAGCTTTGAAGACATGGCATGAGGACCACATCTCCATGGCGGAACTGGGAGACATGACAGAAGAAGGACTCGCGAGCGTTCCAACTACAAACAATGCTGAAGTGATTCACGAGAGCAAGAAGAGCAAGATTGGCCAAAAGAGTACCACTGCTGGAGGCGACAATGTTAGACCTCACCGATGCAGTTATGCAGAGTGCGAAGGTGAAAGCGGCAATAGAAGGGAGGTATACAGGGTCAGGGCCTTCGAAGGAAACTCTGTTGAAACGAGTGCAACGCAAACTCTCTGAGGGGAAAAGTGTATCTCCATCAACAATTATCAATCTGGTGGAAGGCGAGGAACACTTGACCAGCCCGGAGTTCACGAGTACCACTAACGTTCGAGTGCAAACTGTTAGGAGAACAGTCACAGGAACAGAACAGTCTGATGCTCGACGTTCACACAGACATGATGTAGAGTACACAGAGCGGGTGGTCCAAAACAACAGGAGAAAGAGGTTAAGGTTCGAAGAGGTTTTGGAGAGAGAGATTGCTCAAACAGAGTGGGCCATCAGACGAATCGGAGCATCAGTAAGGTTAAGTGTTTGGGGATGAATCAGGAAGGAACTGCTCTGTGTGGAAAACCAATCGGTTATCCAAGCAGAGTGCCAGCACCAGGATTCTATGGAAAACGAATGTACATTGATGCCTTGGGGAATGAGGAGTATGTACAACAGATGATGTGGTTCTGCCCAAAAGATTCAGGGTGTTTCACGCGGCCAAACGGCAAAATTCTTCAGTCACGAATTCCAACACCACCAACGGTTTGGCCTGTGCTCAAGGAAACGAAGCTGACAAGTGAGGAGGTCAGAGAACTACAGGATGCAGGCTTTGTTCTGGAAGGTTTACAGGGGATGGCAGGAAGAGTAGATGAGGGTCAGAAGGACAAAACACCATCGCCACCACGTGGAGCTGGATCTACAACAATTCCACCTTTCGAAGGACGTATGGTCCGGACTCCAACAAAAATGTCTAAGGAACAAGAGAAGAATTTCCACAAGGCCAAGACGTTTTTAGGTCGTGTGAGAAATGTTGAAGTGACAGCTAGAGGACGGAAGGAGGCTTTCGTTGTGTCGGCAGGAAATGACTCTGCAAAGGTGACTATTAATACTTATCCTACATGCAGTTGTTCTACTTTCAGAAGAGCAAAAGTTGGAGCCCATGTGTACACATGTACTTCGTCTACAGCCGTGTGCTTGGCTTGAACCCGGACGTCACATATTTTCTACAAAGGCGATCGCTCAGTGAGATGGAGGTCCACCGTTTGCTGGTGAATTGCAGCAGAGTTCATGACCCACCGGTGCTACAAGGATAAATGGTTTATTAAAATGCTTTATTAAGCCAGTCGGCATATTAAAAAAACTTATATATTCTAGAATATTCTTGAGAATATTGCTAGAATAAACCAGAATATCCGCGAATATACTAGAATAATATGAAGCCTCCTGAGCCGGAGCCTCCTTTTCGCCGAGACCCCAGTCTTTATGTGTTGTACGAGTTCAACTAACGACTGATCATTTTTATATAATTTATAAAATATATTGTAGAAATCAATGTGATTCAATTTGTGTTGTCTGTGTGTGTATGTGCTAGTTTAATACCACAGAATCACAGATTAGATTGTCTTAGAGTGTTAGTTACTACACACACGGGCTCACACACATCCAACTGGACTCGAATGCAAAATAACCTGGTCGAAATTAGTATATATCGGAGACTTTTAAATATTGTTTAATTTATTATATTTGGAATATTGTAGTTTCATAATTTTTTTCTCAGAAAATAATTCAAAGTTATTATATAATATTTATTATGAAAGAGTTTCAGAATTTTTTTTGTCAATGTCTTTTAACTCCTGCATGTTTAGCTTTAATGTGAACACACACCCATGCCAATACACACGCGCGTCAACCAGCAAACTTAAATGATGGTGTGTGTGTGTGTGTGTGTGTGTGTAGATAGATAGATAAATAGATACACACACGTGTGTGTGTGTGTGATAAGCACATATGCACACAATGTATATATGTGTTCATGTACACATTTTATGTTAACTTCGATCAAACTTAAGCTTCAACTTTTAAAAAGAGTAATAAAACCATATTGCCTAAATGGTTTAGATCATAAAACCAATTGGTTATATATTCCTCGGAAAAATCAGCCCAAGTACTCGTGTCTCAATCATAATCGTTTGATTCTGTTATAAAGATGCACCGGAGAGCATTAGATATGTATAATGAAATATGTGTGCACGTGTTCGTGTGGGTTGCTCTTGCACACACACACACACACGTATTTATACGTGTGTGTGTGAGAGAGAGAGAGTAATGCTCTCATTCCGTGTATTGTATGGCAGATTTCTCAGGTATATACATTCGAATGTATATGCATACGTACATGCTATAACTGCTGAACAGTTTAATACTTGAACTATTTAAGTTATTTATACAAGTTGAGTTATGGTACCTGTAGGTTTGTGTCTTCTTATGTACTGATATTACACACACACATGTTATGCATATGTAAAACACACAGAGACAACATACGGGCTGTGTACTCACACACAAGCTCTCTCTTTCTCACACACACACACTCACGCATATGCACATGCACATTTACACACAATGTAATTGCTTATGTATTTACATAAAAAGACGTATGCACATATTATATGTATTATGCTTACACACGGGCACGCACACACACATATAACATGCTGAGCTTGTTAAATGTTAAAGGCATCATGTGTATACACACACAGGATGAGATTAACATGTTAATCTATGTTTAATTTATCTGTTTCACTTTCACATTGTATAAGATTTTCTATAGAAACATGCATACATGCGACAGAATGCGTGTTTTGTGTGTTGAAAAAACGACATAAAGATATCCTTGCATGATGAGATGCCACATGTACATACATGTATGAAGCCACGTCATTTCTAAAAAGACAATACAATCACCTTCCCAATTTATTCCAATATGTATACATAATCTATGTATTGTATGTAAACGATGGACGCCATAGTTTGATCCATCCCATCACCACGTGCTCTCCTTGTGGTTGATCCATCCCATCACCACTTGCTCGGCTTGTGTCACATGTGTCATGTGGTTGCTGTTTATCTTCTTCCCAAATTGATATATATATATATATATATGTATATATGTATAATCCATCGGACAGATTATATACTGTATATAATCGATGGAAGCCATAGTTATAGCAATAGCAATTCTTTCTTTGCTTGCAATATGGTTTTTCAAAGGAAAACAAGGCAGTCGATTTCCACCTGGTCCGCCAGGCCTCCCATTATGGGAAACTTGCTTACGTTAGGAGCTTTACCTCATCAAACCTTCTTCAATCTATCTAAGAAATACGGTCCAATTATGATGGTTAAACTCGGTTTAGTTCCGACCATTGTGGTTTCTTCAGCTGAAGTTGCGAGGGAGGTCCTTTCCACACACGATCTTGTGTTTGCATCCAGGTACTGTATAAGATATTATACAGTAGTTCATGACATAACAATAGCATAATGACAGTATAAAATATTGTAAATATTATGGTTTGGATATATACTATTCAAATATGTTAGAATGTACTAAATTTGTTTTAACAAGTTAAAATATTTAATAAATCCATGAATGCATTAACTATATATGCAAATGTGAAAAAAGGAATATATAAATATTATTATTACAATATGTAAATTGTAAGTAAATATAATGTCTTCACAAGTTTTTTATACATCTATAAAGTTAAATAAATTTAAATACATATCATATATGAATAGATCTGTTTATATATTTTAGTTCTGATAAATAATAGTTTAATATTTTGAGACTAATTTATACAGTAATGTATATATTTTAAATTTATATTTATAAGTCTGAACCATGAAGTGTTACCTTGATATACTTCATACTCAATTAAGGATTGTATTATTAATTATTCGTGGATTCAATCTAATATTTCAAAATAAGAAACAAATATAGTGATTACGTTGTTATTCCAGAATTAAGGGAGGAAACTTCTCTGTATAATTTTAAATTAGAAGTCTCAGTTTATTTTATTATCTTAAGTAATTATTAAATTTTCTAATTTAAATAGTGATGCAAGTTGTAANGCACGTTGTAACTAAAATGGGCATGATATAGGAAAATGAAAATAAAAAATAATATTAATTATTGCTTAAGTTTTAATTTTTTTAATTAATTATTTAATAAATATATAATTAAATCTTTTTTTAAACATATATTATTTCTAAAGAATATTTCTTAATATTAAAAATGTTAATTAAATATTTAAAATTATTAATATTATTAAAAAAAACTATAGACTGCCCATTTTAGTTATAACATGCATAATTTGTTTGAGTCCTTTCCTATACTCGTAGAAGAAATATAATAATTTAATGTAATAGCAACTGTATAACATCATGTATATCCTTCAAGGCCAGAGAAACAGCTCGAGGCTCATGTTTATAACGCAAGGATGTGGGACTTTCGGAGTACGGACAACACTGAGAATGATGAAGAAGATATGTCGTAGAGCTATTTACAGTACGAAGGATAGAGGAATCACAAAGCATAAGGTTAGAGGAGATTCCAGCTTCCTTACTCGATAGTTAAAGAGGGTCAAAATGGAGTTGATATTCATACCAGGTTACAAATGCTTAACTAATGTGATTAGCATGATGGCATTTCATAAGAAGTTAATTGGTGAGTCATCTTTGGGGGATTTCTTGGCGTATTTGCATGAAATCTCGAAGTTACTGGGGGCATTTATCATAGGGGACTATGTTCCTTTCTTGTGGTGGCTGGATTTAAGAGGGTCCTATTAGCAGAATGGAGTTTTTACATAAGAAACTCGATGTCACATTGCAGAGAATTGTGGACGAACACAAGTTGTCGAGAAATATCAAGAAAATTGATGTAGAGGATGTTGTTGAGTGCTCTCTCTCAAGGGGGTAGTGACACTGACATCAAAGCTCTGATCCTGGTAAGTTTTAAGGTATGAGTTTAGGGTTTAATCTTACCCCTTATTCTATGCAGGATTTCTCTCAGCAGGGTCGGACACATCCGCAATAACAACGGAATGGGCAATCTCTGAGCTCATAAAAAATCCTAAATATATGGAGAAGTCGCCAGGAGATCGACGGTCTAGTTGGTTGTGATCGGATGGTAACTAAGCAGATCTCAGTAAACTTGACTATTTTCGTGCTGTTGTTAAGGAGACATTTCGTTTACATCCACCTGGACTCTGTTGGTTTCCTCACGCATCAACTCAAGAGTGTGTGGTCAATGGTTATAAGATACCCAAAAAACAACCGTCTTCATTAACGTTTGGGCAATCGAAGAGATCCAAAGTATACATTCTCTCTCCCAACACACACACGGACTAACTTTGTGTTTGTTATGCAAGTGCGTGGGAGTCACCGGGGTGTTTAATCCCGATAGGTTGTGAGAAACCCATTGATGTTAGGGGAAAGATTACGAGCTGATACCATTTGGGTCGGGCCGGAGAATGTGCCCTGGTCTGTCACTTGGGTTAAGGATGGTTGAGATAACGCTGGCCCATCTTGTGCATGCATTTGAGTGGAGGGTGGAAGAGGAAATGCTTAGCATGGAAGAAGTGTCTGGAATCACCTGAGTAGGAAATTCCCTTTGAAGGCATTTGCTACACCAAGATTACCAATTGAACTGTATTAAAGCTTTCTTACATGCTTTCGTAATATAATAATAGCCCATATATATGAGCGAACGTGTGCGTGCGTGTGTTCTGTCAGGCTTATGTTACAGTTGATCTTTTGTCCCACGCGAAATATTATTTAATAAGTTGATAATGTTTATTATGGACTGACTGGTATACAGGTCTGTACAAGTAGATAAACGCACAGACATATATCTTAATTGGGGATTTGGACTATGACTTGTGACTCATGTGCTATCGTTTAAAATGTGTTTTGCATTGTCTATCAATGCCATCGAGTAAAATATTGAATTTAGTTATGAACAAAAAACAAAATAAGAAAAAATTATTTTAGTAACTAAACACACCGGTATATTACCAAACACACGGGTAAGTTCTGTTATACAGCCCCTCCCTTAATTATAGTTAATTAAGTTAATTATTTTAATGATTTTATATGTATTTAAACAATATAAATAAAAATTAATACATGCATGATTTGATATATATATAAATTTTTTAAATACATGTGTTTTTTTCTAATTTTTAATATTTATTAATTATTATCACTAATACCATAATTCGTCCCAAACTAAATTATTAGTCCGTACATATTATTTAAACAATACTTAAATATTCTAATATTATTCAGCTTATATAGTTATTTATAAGGTAACTATACTAAATATGCATTACAATATTTTGTGACTGTAGGAATGAATAGCAAAGGTGTCATTGTTTTTATTTTTTGAAACTGAACATAAGTTTTATATACAAATAATTTTGAACATTCTCCATCAGATTTAAACTTAAGTAGACATCTTTAGTGATAAATCAAATCAAAAACAAATTAATTTTAAAAATTATTTTGAACATTCTTCATCGTCTTTGCACAGGAAATATTTAAGAATTTAAATTTATAAAATGTGTGTGTTTAAAAATTAAATTATAACAACATTAACAACAATAATAATAACATAAAAAAATTCACAATCTTATCTCATAATTTAAGCATAAGTTAAGTTAGTAAGTCAACCTTAAATTAAATAATAATTAAATAATATTTAGAAATATTTATATTTTCCTCGTCATCTTTGGTATTGATAACAATGGATGCACCATAGCACATTATTTTTGTTAATTAACATTACATGTGTGAAATATAGAAAATCTAAAAAGTATTACAACATTGAAAATAAATTGTAAGAATATTTAATTTTTTAATTTTAAATTTAATTTAATAAGTTTTAACATTATGTTATGTTTAAGATATTAAATTATCCCCACTATCCTATGTCAACATTGTATTTAAACTTTAAAGTATTTAAATTTTACAAAACACGGGTGTTTCAAAATAATAATAAATTTTATAAAATAAACATGTTTCCAAATAATAATGATAATAAAAATAAAAGAAGCCAAAGTCTTAATTCATAATTTCTAAGAATTTAATTTAGTGTTTTATTCAATTCAATAAGTATTAGTCCTAAATTAAATTAAAATTAAATGAAAATCACATTACATTAAATGATATTTTAAACACTATTTATTGTTTTGGCACAAGACTAAAAATGAATTCACTTAGCATAATATTAAAATTAAGCATTTGAATTTCTTAAAATACTTTAAAATAATAATAAAATAAAAATTTCACTTTAACAGTAGAATACATTGCATTTAAATAATACTTTTAATAAATTCACCTGGTGCAGTATAAGTATTAAGACTTATAAATTATGCATGTTTAGAGCAATTATTAATAATAATAATATTAACAATAATATTAATATAAAAATAAAATTATATTTTAGAATATACTTTAAATAATATGCTATTTCATCATGCAGAACTTTAAAATCATTATGTATTAATATTGTTATTTTTCTAAAATTTCATTTTTAAGAAAGAATGGTTATAAAAGCAATTACATAATCGATAATTAAAATATCCGTACATCAAACTAAATGTGTATAACGTGGAGGTATCTTATTAAATTTCAGTACATGTTTAATTTACTGAAAAATGTGTGTGATATTTGGAGTGCATTCGCGCGCACAACATGCACAACGCACGCACACACACACACACACATAAAAGTATTAATCATACATAAAAATACTTACCGGATTTCCGTAACAATTAACGAAGGAACTCATTTTATTTATTAATTTTTAACAGTGTTTCTGTAAATGTCATATTCTAAAAAGTATTAATATAGATTACATATATCTAATATCTAAGATAATGATATTAATCAGCAATTTTATTCATTTTGTAAACAATTATGTTATAACAATTAATGTTCTGTAAAAAATAAATTTACAAGGACATATATCAGCATATATATTTCTTATAAATTTTATACATATCACATAATATTTTATTTTTCTTCTTGTTTAAATAAGTCGTGATTAATACTGAATTAGTTGTATAGAAATAAAAACCGTGAGGTTATAAGTTCGACTTTTCCTGTAATAATTAAAAAGGATAAAAAGATTTTAATTAATATATTATGTCTGCAATAACACACACAATAGACACACACACACACACACAAATAAATTGAGAAACTGAATATTACATGGTAATATGTGTAGATACACATGTACACGCACACATAAATGGTTACAGAACTAGTTTACTTGTGAAATGGCAGCTTATCCGTCGGCAGTCCATGTAAATGCAAGGAGCACAAGCGCCAGAGAACATATGATAATGGCTGAAGCAAACCCACGTAATGCCCACTTTTGAAAACTCCGGACTTGCCTTGCAAATCTCCTGTTTCGTTCTCCTTCGTTAATACACGCAACTGTTCGATGTAAACCCTCACTTTGTCCATCTCTCCATCCTTTGCAGCTTTAAACAAGCCCATCTTCTATCCTCTTCACCTGAAAAGAGAATGTTATTGTGTAAACTATATATATATATATAAGTTAAAATTATCTAAATACCCCTGAAATATTACTAAATACCCTTATCAAACTGAGCAACACAATATATTAATAACTTATATAAAAGTCAAAAGACAGATTTAACTTAAATATAAGAAAACCTACACTTTATTAAAAAATTAACGAAATATTTTTATTATTAATTTATTGTATTGTGTTGAAAATTAGAATGTAAAATTAATAAATACAAAAAATTAATTTATAACAGATTGAAACTATAATAAAATAAAATTGTAATGAAAAAAGAAAATCCCAATAAATTTTTAAAATAATTATATTATATTGTAATTAATTGGATCTATTAACATGAATTACAAATATTTTAAAATTTTATGTAGTTTCTAAAATATATTCTAAAAATGCAATTTCGGGGATATACACACAAATATGACAGATGAATTTTCCCCATATAATATATGTATATACATCAATTTATGTAAATACATAAATATAATAGATTTGTTATGTAAATGTGCATCTATCTATCTATTTATTTATATAGAGAGAGCTTGGTGAGTACCCGATTGCCTTGACAAATTGACGCCTATCAACAGCTGACCAGATGAAAGATGTCGTCCTCCAGAGCAAGATTCCAACGTATATTCCTGAGATGAATCCACTGTGTAGTGGTGCCGCTCCCGAATCTCTCTTTGTGCAGAATGTGCCACTAGTAACCAAATAAATACGATGACCATCCCCCATACGCTTCCTAGTCAAAAACAACAAAAACTTAGCCCATGCAACATACACATGTGTGTATATGGATGATATGTAGGTATTCTGTGTGTGTTGTACATATACATAACATATATGTGTGTGCCTACCGTCCATGCCATGGCTGTGAGTACGGAAACGAGAATATGCCCACTAAATACAAGATCATTACAGCCTCCACCAGCTCTCTTCAAAGTAGTAAACCATGACTCGTCTTTAAAGTTAGATGCATTTGGATGCACTGGCCTTAGAAAATGGCCAAGAACTGCATCCGTCCCCATTTTGGTACATATTCTTCAGGATATTCCGGTGCCTCAGCTGCAATAGAAGTATCACTATATACATAACTAGTATATTATATTATGGTACTAAAGTGCTATTATATTATGGTATACATATGATAGTAATAATGAAAACTAATCAACTTACCAAAGGCTGTATCAGTGTGCAACAGATGAGAGATAGCATTGGGATCAGAAGCATAAGGAACATAATACTTTTGTGCCCATGGATGAGGATGATCTGGTACTCTGAACCTTGCTCTAGCACACCAAGGCCTTGCTGAAGGCAGAATTGTACCCACAAATGTTGCTACCTGGATATATTAGCCATAGTTGCATTATTATACTAAAATAATGTGTGTGTAAGAAATATCAGTACATAAAAAGAAACTACAACATAGACGTCCATACATACAGAAACGTACAGGTACCATAACTCAGCTTGTTTAAAGTTCAAGTGATTCAACTATTGAACTATTCACCAGTTATGAAGATATATTTATATGTATGTATGCTTGCATGTATGTGTATATATGCGAATGTTTATACCTGAGAAGTCTGCCAACTCCCATAGTGAAAAGATATCTTGAAGCAAGCCCTAGCCCAGGAGCTCTAATACATCCATACAACACAGAGAATGCAAGCATTATGAAGAGCATAAGATAGTGATGGAGACCAATAATTGGTGCTCGAAGCATTTCAACTATAGTTGAAGGAAGTTTCTGCACCATAAGAATGTTGAAAACTACTCTCTCTTCTCTCTCTCTCACCACACACACACACACACACAAAAAAAAAAAAAAAAAAAAAAAAGCGCTATACCTCGTTGAGTGCAAGTAGAAGCCATTGTCCCACGTCGGGTAAGGGTTTTGCAGTTCTGCAAATTACGAAGTAGAATTTACACCAAAATAATGTAAAGTTTATTATTACTATATAGTACAAAATGGAACACAGTCCAGACACGTGAATGTAAATAAACATCTTTCTGCCTATATGTGTTTATACTGTTATTATGCATATATATAGTCTACATATATATAACTGCAGACACATGTATATTCAAAATTTATGCGCGTGTCCATATTTTAAAAAAATGCATATATATATATGCGAACAGAATCGAAGTCTCTTTGCACGCCCACACACACACACAAATTGATACATGCATTTATATAAATGTATCTACACATATTCATATATATATGTAACATATATGTGTTCCCCCCCGCTCTCTCTCTCTATATATATATAAAACTTACTGGTGCCAATCAATGCCAAGACACTGGTAACAACTGAACAGAGATGGCCTCCACAACAAGACATGAGAGCATAAAGAGGAGACATGCGATGAAGAGTAAGGCACTACGAAATTCAGCTGACCAGTGGGGATACGAGAGAGAACGAGAGATTGCTCCCAGTGCCAGAGAACCCCACAATATGGGACGCAACGTATCGTGCAATGTAGGGGCTGTAATACGGAGATAATCTATGGCAATATAGCAGATCGCTGCCAAGCCCAGTCCCAGCTTTGCCATTGACCCGGAACTAAAAACCCTAAAACAGAGGATTCAAGAACCCTAAAGCTTTATTTATTAAAGGTAAAATTCAATAAGATAAAACTTACTTTAATTAAACATACCATTTGATTTAGTAAGAAATCTAATTGTTAAAAAGACACTACATTATAAATAATTATTATTTTGTTTTGAAATTATATAAAATAACATTTCAAAAATAAAATAATATTGTAATTAAACACCAATATAAATACACACACACACACACACACACACATATACATATGTATTTATTGGTGGTAATCCATTCGATCTTAACATATATAAATTTAGAAATACATTTTTTAAAATTTTATTAACTTGTAGCATTAACATTTTGAATACAAATTACTTTTGTGTATTTATAAATACATATAAATATAGATAATAGTCTTTCTTTATCTAATATATAATATTACTTACAATGCAAATATTACATTATTAAATAATGACATCTAATGTGTTTTTTTTTTATACACGTGCGTATATATATGTTTTTTTAATACATGTATACATTTATATTTTATTAGTCTTAATTTTTTTATTCTAAGTCCAACAATAAACTTACATAAAGGTTTTCAATATAGTTAAAATCTATATTTTAATTTATATATTTTAACAACTTTTAATCTAAATTAGTAAATTATATATAATTTACTGATAAAACATTTGTTATGGTAAGTAACATGTTTAAATATGAATAAAAGATAAAATCGTGCAATACGTTTAAGGCTTATGTGTTAAATGACATGGTTTGCTGGTGATAACGTGGCATGCCACCTAAGCATCAGTTTAATTATTATTAATTTTATAATTAAAAAAGGGATAGTCAGATAAATAAACTAATTAATATACTTAAAGATAAATTAAACTTCACAAATGTGAGAAAATGTGTGTACATGCATGTGTTTGTACGTAAGTCTTTGGCATATAATATGGAGATTCAATATGTTAATTAATTCATGAAAGTGCAAAATTGCTTTTCATTGCATAAAAATTAAATTAATTTTTTATTAATTTAACCATTAGTATAAAATTATGAAAAAGAAAAATATAAATTTAAAATTAAATTATCCCTAGAAACCTTGGCTATAAACATAAACAACTTATTAATTAATTTAGGAAAAAAATTATAAAATGTTAAATTTGAATAAGAATGATCTTAAGATATATTACATTAAATAATTTAAAATAATTTTAATTATGTAGTGGCATTTATAAATGGAGTACTAAAACATTTTTAATATTAAAATAAATTTACTTGAACACAAATATATAAATAAAAAATATATGATTTCTCACTTACATGAATTAATTAACATATTAAATCTCCATAATGAATGCCATCAACATATAGACACACACATTTTCTCACATTTGAAAAGCTTAATTTACCTTAAATACATTAGTTAAGCTAATTTTTAAAATTATAATTAAGATTAAGATTAATACTAGTTAAACACTTGGATGTTTATCATTAATAAATATTATGTAATAACTTTGAATTGTTTTCTAAGTTATTCAAGATAAAATAACAGTATTAAAAAAGTCTCGACTTTGGACCAGGTTATTTTAATTATATAATAATCCAAAATAATGATAATCACATGATTTATCGCAATCCGTACATTGCGCCGTTGGTATGTTGGGTTCGTCTAATGCCTTAAATTAGGTGACACGCTGGCAATCAGTTTAATTATTATTAATTTTATAATTTAAAAAGAGATTAGCTAAATAAATATATTAATTAATGTATTTAAGGTAAATTAAGCTTCACAAATGTGAGAAAATGTGTGTGCACATGCATGTGTATGTATGTAAGTCTATGCCATATAATATGGAGATTAATTAATTCATGGTGCAAAATTACACATTTTTTAGTTTTTATCTATATATTTAAAGTTATGTTAAGTTTATTTTAATAAAAGAAAAATTCCAATACTGAATTTATAAGATACATAGCATATTAAAAATTGTTTTTAATTTATATTTAATATATTTTTCAAGTTCATTTTATTCAAATGTAACATTATAATAATATAGTATAAAAAGCTATACAAGTTAAGCTCCTTACTTTTTTATTTTATATTTATAATCAGTTCTTAAATTTATTTCTATACTTTTTACATTTTAACATTAATTTATGAATAGAAAATTGCTTTTTATTGCATAAAAACTAAATTAATTTTTATCTTTCTCATTAGTATAAAAATAATGAAAAAGGAAATTGTAAATTTAAAAATTAAATTATTCCTAGAAAGACTATGGTTGTAAACATGAGCAGCTTATTAATTAATTTAAGAAATAATTATTAAAATGCTAAAATGATCTTAAGATATATTACATTAAATAATTTAAAATAATTTTAGATATGTAGTGGCATTTTATAAATTGAAATTCTTTTAATATTAAAATAAATATATTTGAGCACAAATATATATATATAAATTTAAATGTGTAATTTCGAACTTACATGAATTAATTAACATATTGAATCTCCATAATGCCATACACACACATTTTCTCACATTTGAAAAGCTTAATTTACCTTAAATATATTAATTAACATATTTACCTAACTATTTTTTTTAAAATTTTAAAATTAATACTAATTAAAGAGTAGCCATCGTGACAACCACTCAAATATTGGCATTGAATATTCTTATTATATGTTAATATATTTTAGTATATTCTTATGATATTAAATCTTCATTAATTAAACAAGTTTAACATCATTTATTAATTTAAAATAGTTTAAGAGAAGTTTAGATCAAAAATATATTCTCTTTGTTAATAAATAAAGAATCTTTTAATTATAAATCTTAATAACAAAATATATATTAGATTTAAATTATTACATAAGTATATAATCATTAAAATGCAAAGATTGTTTCTAATTATTATTATTTTTATTTCTAGTTTTTCTAATGGATTGTATTAAAACATGTTTCAATCTAAAGATAAAAATTTAAAGAAGAACATTTTGTGATATGCATAGAACATCATTTTATTGAATGGAGATTAAATTTGTTAAAATTTGTATAGGTTAAAGGGATAAATGATAACTTACTGCTATTTAATATGATTTATGTATTGGTCATTTTTCTAGCAAATTATTTATTGTTACAATGGTTTTATTATTATTTTTGTTAACATTTTACTTTTGAAATTTATTTTTATATAATTTCAGAACAAATTAATCTTATAGTTTATTCTTAATACTGCTTGTTCCTTTTTACGGTGTCGTCTTACTAAATGGTAAAGTAAGTTTTCATCTTATTTAGGTTTTTTTTTCCTATTTAGGGTTTTTTGAATCTGGAGTTGGCCAGTGATGCGACCCTCACAAATATTTGTCAAGGTTTAAAAACATCACATATACACTTTACCTATATATATATATATATATGTGACAGAGGCTCCATATTCAGCAAGGTTTAGAGAGAAGGAACGGCGAGATCGCTGCTGCACGCAAAACTTGTAAGTATCTGACGGCATTGGGAAATAATTATAAAGGCCACACACTTTGAAATGGTTTGTTTAATGTAACATATATTAATATGCTGGACTGTATATTTAATACGTTATTTTATTTATAGAAGCTAAAATATTATTAATGCAGTTTAAGCAATCCTGCAAAACTTCAGAAGAGTTCATCTCCAAACCCCTCAGGCTCAATACCCTTATACTCAACAGGTTGAAATGTGTGTTTGTGTGTGTGTGTGTGCGCGCGCGTGGGAACTTGTGTTTAAAACATTAATAAAGTTTTAATTATTTTAAATTTGGTTTTTAAATTACTTTAAATACTGATTTTGATTTTATAGTGTAACTTGTATAATTAAGAATATGTGTCTAAAATATTAGAGGTAATAGTTATTTATATTAAACATCTAAATTTAGATTTCAATTTTATACTATATATTTAGTAATTTAAATAATCTTTTAGCCGATATAAGATATTAAAACAATAACTTTTACATGTGGAAAATATAAAATTTAACCAATATTAATTTGTATATAAACTTAATCATTTATATTAAACATTTAAATTTAAATTTGATTTGATAATGTAAAGTTATTAATTCATTCGATTATATTTATAATTTTAACAGTTTTAATAATCTATTTAAGAAATATAAAATTAAATCACATCAGTATTATATTACTGGTGAAAAATTAATTTTGCATAAAATGTTCATGTGGTTTCAAATTTTGTAAGGGTAACCCCAATTTTATATATAAAAAAAAAACATTTAAGCTATGCTAAATTATTATGTAAATTAATATTTTAAGTTGATTTTCTTATAAAACTATATGTAACTTTTAATCATGACATAAGATTTTAAGTTATCTCAAACATATAGCTGATTATCACGTAATCAAGTTATAAATTATTGTTCTAATACATCCGTGGACATGAGAAACATGTTAATTAAATTAATGTTTAAACCATCGTGCACAGATCGTGCAGCCAGTTGCTTACAAGCTCTAATAATTTTCTTAGAAAAATAAAAGGCTGGTGCCAGTTTCAATTATTTTCTTAAGAAAAACAATAGGCGGATTAAGTTCTTGCCAGCTCTAAATCAATTTTAAATAAATTGAAAAGAAAAGATTTATCTGTTCTTGGCCCCGTGGCTCAAATTTAACGACTGTACCTTAATATATAAACTGTAGGTTTGCAAAGCTATCAGCACTTGTTCTTGCTCATATTTCTTGTTCATTTTTATACACTCTCTAAGATCGTTCATTCCAACTTCCAAGGGAATGGCTCCAAGGTAAGAAATGTATGCATGGAAGCAAGCAATATTTCTAAAGTTTCTTTTCTATTTTCATGGTTGTACAGTGGAAACGGCGGCAATGCAGAAGCAGCGGTGGCTGCAGGAATAATTGTTATTGCAATACCTTATTCTGGCAAGTTCTAAAAGTCAGATGTTAGGCTTCCACTGTATTAAATAAATGGGAAGCTTATTTGGTATATTTATAATTAAGATTAAACACTCACAAAGATATGCATCATTATGCCACTCCATATAATGGTTGTTTGTATGTATAGGTATATAAGTTATTCTTTATACTCACATACACATTACATGTAAAGCTCCATTAGATTTTCTTCTTTCAAAGAGTTATGCAAGGTTGTCGATTTACTTAATCTTGTGTATCGCATGAAATATATATATATTTGCAGTGTACATTTCGTAGAGAGTTCTTACACAAAGAAAAAACCTTGCTGACACACACACACTAATAGACATTAAGCTATCTCAAACACATATATACACAAGTAAATATGTATACACTTCTATGTGAAGCATACAGACGCGTCTGCATGTTAAATACGCTTAATCTTTAAGACATCATCGTACACAAGTATGTATTACGGGGATACAATGGAAGAGCATGTGACAGTAAGTTTTATTTCATAGTGATCGGTGAAAATGCCAGCGTAGGAACTTTTAAACATATGGCTATGGCTACAATCCGTCTAAGAGGTCCGTACATGCGAATGCATTCATCTGTATATAAACCAGTCTCAGAGATAGTGGGATACATCCGTAGACAAGAACCACATAAAAGCATCTCACTTCATTGAGTGGCTCATAACCCAGTGTAGGAATACCACAGGAAAGAGAATATATCACACAGTGCCCTCGTTGTGATATATACTGTGCATATACTCCTCAATCCACGCCTGAATCCACGCTCTCCAACACTCCCCCTTGAGCAAGGCTTTGGCTAACAAAGTCGTTGCTCACCTTTACTCCTATACACACAGGAAGAAGTGAGAAGAGATAAAGAAATAACAACCATGACTCTCCCTCTTGCCTCCCATGAGAGCAGTAACACAACCTTGAAACTTCTCCTCTTGAGAGAAAACCAGCACACCTTCCTTCTCCCCTCAGAAACTCGAACGACACATGTCTAGAGAGGCTCCATGTTTAAGGAAATCCGTGAAAGACTTCTAAGGGGGTCTTGGCGAAAAGGAGGCTCCCGCTCCGGAGGCTTCGTATTATTCTAGTATATTCGCAGATATTCCAAGTATATTCTAGTATATTCTCAAGAATATTCTAAAATATATAAGTTTTTTTAATGTGCCGACTGGCTTAATATTTGCCGACCAACAAATAAATCATTTAAATTTTTAGAAATTTTTTTGAATACTTTATAAAAAGTTCAATAAGTTAATTAAATAAAGCATTTTTATGTAAACCATTTATCCTTGTAACACCGGTGAGTCATGAACTTTGTTGTAATTCACCAGCAAACGATGGACCTCCATTGACTGAGCGATCGCTTTTGTAAAAAATATGTGACATCCAGGATGGACCTCCATCTGACTGAGCGATCGCTTTTGTAAAAAATATGTGACATCCAGGTTCAAGCCAAGCACACGGCTGTAGACGAAGTATATGTGTACACATGGGCTCCAACTTTTGCTCTTCTGAAAGGTAGAACAATTGCATGTAGAATAAGTATTAATAGTCACCTTTGCAGAGTTATTTTTGCCAAAGCCTCCTTCCGTCCTCTAACTGTCACTTCAACATTTCTCACACGACCTAAAAACGTCTTGGCCTTGCAGAAATTCTTCTCTTGTTCCTTAGACATTTTTGTTGGAGTTCGGACCATGTGTCCTTCGAAAGGTGGAATTGTTGTAGATCCAGCTCCATGTGGTGGCGATGGTGTTTTGTCCTTTTGACCCTCATTTACTCTTCCTGCCGTCCCCTGTAAACCTTTCAGAACAAAGCTTGCATCCTATAGTTCTCTGACCTCCTCACTTGTCAGCTTCATTTCCTTGAGCACATGCCAAACCGTTGGTGGTGTTGGAACTCTTGTCTGAAGAATTTTGCCGTTTGGCCGCGTGAAACACCCTGAATCTTTTGGGCAGAACCACATCATCTATTGTACATACTCCTCATTCCCCAAGGCATCACTGTACATTCATTTTCCATAGAATCCTGGTGCTAGCACTTTGCTTGGATAACCGATTGGTTTTTCACACAGAGCAGTTCCTTCCTGATTCATCCCCAAACACTTGACCTTACTAGATGCTCCGATTCGTCTGATGGCCCACTCTGTTTGTGCAATCTCTCTCTCTAAAACCTCTTCGAACCTTAACCTCTTTCTCCTGTTGTTTTGGACCCCCGCTCTGTGTACTCTACATCATGTCTATGTGAACGTCGAGCATTAGACTGTTCTGTTCCTGTGACTGTTCTCCTAACAGTTTGCACTCGAACATTAGTGATACTTGTGAACTCCGGGCTGGTCAAGTGTTCCTCGTCTTCCACCACATTGATAATTGTTGATGGAGATACACTTTTCCCCTCAGAGAGTTTGCGTTGCACTCGTTTCAACAGAGTTTCCTTCGAAGGACCAGACCCTGTATACCTCCCTTCTATTGCCGCTTTCACCTTCGCACTCTGCATAACTGCATCGGTGAGGTCTAACATTGTCGCCTCAGCAATGGTACTCTTTTGGCCAATCTTGCTCTTCTTGCTCTCGCGTGAATCAGCACCATGTGGTTGTTGGGGACTCCGCAGGCCAGATGTGGTGCTTCTCAGGAAGCTGCAGTGGTCGCCAGGATGCTGTTGAGGGCATCCAACCCTGGGGGTTCAGCCGACAAGCTGGGCCTTACCTCAGGAGTAATGGAACGTATTGGATGGCCTCTACCCGGATGCCACGAGGGTCCGTGTACAGGTAAGGGGGAGTTTTACTGAGATGACTGGGCAGAGTGTTGCGGGGCCCAGGAGTCGGGCAAGCAGGGACCACCCGCTTGTGAGTGAATAGAAGGAAAATAAATATATAATGCCTGTTTGAGTACAAACTATCTCTGACAGTGGAGCAAGATATAAGACGCAGACTTGACTCCAAAAAAACCCCGACCCACTACCCGCTTTCCGGCTTATATAGTGAGTTACCTACCGCTAGACACTAGGTACATGTGGCGCCTTCCCACTGGTCTGCCGCCTAGTGACAGAGTCCTGCCTGCCACATTTATGCGCCTCCCCACGCGTGCTGTCCTTCGTACCCTGGGTAGTTGGTCTGGACGATCGGATCTTTGCCTGGTTACGCCGCCGCCTGACACTGATTGCCATTAGTCTGTACCTGAAGTACCTCCCTTATCCAGCGCTTTGTCTTGTCGCTCGTCTGCGCCGATGGACGTCCCGCCAGCTGGCCGTGTGACGGTGTCGGGCCACCATCAACCACCATGCAGTTCCATCCCTAAAACATGTATGACGTGAATGAAAGGTATTGGCAACTTTGTCTTCAGCTCCAGAAGACCCTCATAACCCTCTCTAACGTGTGTCTCCTTCTGTCTTGATTGGAGTCCTAAAGAAAAGGTCACGTCAGTGTGTAGAGATCTAAAGAAAAATACCTTCGATGGTTTTTTAGAGGTTCAAGTTTTGAGAGTAAACTAGTGTACGAGACTTCTCCTTCTTCCTTGAAAAGTTCTTCAAAGATGAGCTCACGTGCAGCTTGAAACTCAATCACTCATTGATTGGTTCGCGGACTACTCTTTACCACGTTGCTGACACTAGATCTGGCACACTGAACGTTTGAAGCTGACACTGAGGGGCTAATTGGATGCTGATGAACACCTCTGTGAATGAACAACCTTGTAAAAGAAATGTCGTCTGGTAGAATGTAGTACACATAAGCCGGACAAGTGTGCACTAGCAATGGCTCCTCTCTACAATGCTTACATTTCATGCCTATTACTTTGCTTGTCTCAGTTGTCTTTGCCTTCTCCATAGCACCCTTGAAATGACATTCATTTGCTTTCTTCTCAAAAGCCAAGTAGGGGCAAGTAGGATTGATGCATTTGAGATGTCTGACACATGAACTTTGATTGACTCGCGCCGAAACATGCCAGTGTGTTGTGCTCGGTGTGTCCAGCCATCCTTGCGATTCATCCCCAAGTACTTCTCTGTGCTTTCTTTCTTTGGAGGAAGTTTGTAAATGACATTTCCATTGTATATCTGCGGTAGTTCAGAGACTTGTTTAACTTTAGACGAACCAATGAGATCCTTCCCTATCCTACATTTGTCTGCTCTTAGAAGACACACCAGCATGGATTCCTCACACTCCTTTGTCCGCAACTTGAACAACGGTCCCTTAGCCGGGCATAATGTGTAAAAGACAAACTGGTTTGATGCATTGCCTTTTGGTAACAATCCACATCTTCTCCAGAACTCGCAAAAACTGGCATCAATTGAACCACATGTATACTGAACCAACAAGGAATGTTGAAGCAAAGTGAAGATCATGTTCAAACACAAAAGCATTTCTCTTCATCGATTGGGAAATCTTTATCAATGCCTTCATAGGTAACTCTGGCCATGACAACGCAAGGAGAAAGCTCGGTGGTTTAGGAAAGCAAAGAAAAGATTAAACACACTCTCGTTCGCCAAAAAAAATTATAATCGTTGATAATAAACATGAATACACTTTTGTATATAATTAATTCTACGCTGCCCAGCTCACAGTGTTCTTAATGCTGTCTTCTCTAGTATTACCGATTTAATTTAATTACTACCTTTTATGATTTGAAATATCTTCACTTTACCAATTATTCACATATTTTAATATTAACCCTAAATATTAATGTCACATTTATTCCGTAGGGTTCACTGTTTTCATTGCGGCTAGGGTTTTTGGTAGATAGGGTTTACTGTTTCCATGCGGCTAGGGTTTTTTTAATCTTAGATCTGATATTGAAATCTCCTCCAAGGGGCTTGAGAGGAGCGGCGCCATCCATTTCGAGTTGATTCGTGCAGCGCCCAAGTAAATAATCGAGATTTCTGTGCCGATTTAGATTGTCAGCACTATCCTGTTCAGTCGGCGGCCACAAGGTATGTGCAATTTTTTATTTTATGATTTGCGGCTCAAATAATTTATTTTTCAGAGTTAAAGGGTCTTGCCGTGTGAGAGAGACGGCACCATCTGGTTCAGTCGGTAGCCACAAGGTATTTTTAATTTGTTTATTTTTTGCTTTGCGGCTCAAGTATCCGTATCACAATGTTTTTTTTTTTAGAGTTAATGGGTCTTCCCATTTGTGTCGAATCCCAGAGATAAAGGTCTTCCCATTTGTGCCGACTGAGAGTGACGGCACCTCCTGCTCAGTCGGCAGCCACAAGGTATTTTCAATTTGTTTATTTTTTGTTTGGGCTCAAGTATCCATATCACAATGTTTTTTTTTTCAGAGTTAATGGGTCTTCCCATTTGTGTCGGAACCCAGAGATAAAGGGTCTTCCCATTTGTGCCGATTGAGAGTGACGGCACCATCCTGGTTCAGTCGGCAGCCACAAGGTATTTTCAATTTGTTTATTTTTTGCTTTGCGGTCAAGTATCCATTTCACAATGTTTTTTTTTCAGAGTTAATGGGTCTTCCCATTTGTGCCGTTGAGAGGACGGCACCATCCTAGCTCAGTCGGCATACTTCTTACATTATCTCTTCAGTGCCGTCTGAGAGGGTCGGCACCAACCTGTCTAGTCGGCAGGATTGCTCTTCTACTTTTCTGTGCGACTGAGAGGGTCGGCACCATCTAGCTTGAGTCGGCAGCCACAAGGTTAGTCATCTTTGATTTTTATTTTTTATTTTGTCTCCTAATCAATTGACTTGTGTGTTTGCTTTCCAGAGTTTACAAAATGGTGAAGCTTCAAAACGTCTACTAGAGACTGCGCCTGATGAAGAGCCACGGGAAGAGAAGAGGATATCGAAGCACAAGCGAGGCAAGAGAGGAGAACCATCTAATGTAGCAAAGGAGGATCCTCCAGTGACTCAGTCTGAAGTAGTACCAGTTGAGCAGGAGCAGCCTCCATCAACCATCACAGATTTCCCGAGAGCTCGTCGCAGTTGCCTCCTTCATCCACTGAGGTTACAGTCCTGAACGAGCAAGTGCAGATGACAGAGGCAGTTGAAGCTAGCGAGGACGACTTGGAGGAGGCAGTCAGCAAAAAGAGAGGCCACGGGAAAGCTGATCCAAAAGGCAAGAAGGCGAAGAGCGATAAGGAGCCGAAGGAGTTATACAGCATACCGGCTAGCCTGCATTTGGAGAGCTCAGCGAACCTGCTCACAAAATTACTATCAAGGGACTTGGTGATCCTCCTGATGTGCCCATCTGTAGAATGCATTCGAACGAGGTGGTTCGATGAGTGAACCCAGGGACTTGGACATGCTGGTGTCATCATTGAAGAAGGCTGGTTATCTACGCAACACGGTTGTTCATTCTGTCCATCGGAGATCCACTCACTGCTAGGAGCTATCATAGTGTCGAAGGACATGGTTCAGTACAGCAGCACCGATCTTTCGAGCAAGCTCTTACTCAACCGGAGTACAAATAGTGGGCTTCGAGGCTCTCAAACCGGAAGTTCAGCTGCTGGATGGAACCATAGGCTATAGGCTTTGCAGAAGCTCTATCGGGAGGATGCAGAGGACAACCAGTGATGGCTATTCGCATTCGATCGAGTTTCATCTCCACGGAGAACCTCGACAATCTTCAACTGGTTTCGATGTTCCAATCATAAACATGTGAGTATTTTTTTTCTTTTCGTTAAGGGTCTAGACTTACAGTTTCATTGAACAATCTTCAGCAACATCTGTGGAAACAACACTACCACATATTCTCCTCGCTGTAAAGGCGGTCTGCACTAGTACCGAAGGAACTCAGAAAATCCTTGAGTCACTCACGAGGTTGATCGTCTTGAGGTGGAAGTGGAAGGAGAGTTCAACAGGAAAGACGGCTTGGCATCCTCTTCCACCTGATCTGTGCAAAGATCCTTTTCAAGGTAACCTCCATTTGATTTATAGGAAAGAAGTTTTTAACTTATTCTATGTGCAGAACGATGATCTCGATAGAGCAGTCCCAGTGCTAAAGGCAATCCACAACTTGAGCTAACCTGAAGCAGCTAGTGTACAAGAAGCATGACAAGCGTATGCACAAGTTCCTCTCTATCATAGACCCAGAGTTGGGGGAGGAGTGGTTCCAGAAGGTGACGAACATCTCTCATAAGCAGTGTCGCTGGATGGGCATTGAGAAGTGTACGCGATGTCAAAGTGAAGATTTCAAACATGCTGCGACTCCGATACTTGAACAAGCTCACTCGTCTCGAATCCAAGGCAGAACAACAGACACTTGGGCTACCAGGCATGCAGGACAAAGAGTGGATCAAGTGGTTCACCTTGGACTTATATTGGAAGGCTGTGCGCGAGGAAGCCATTCAGATCCTTAAGGGGTTGCGAGAGGATGGTGAAGAAGTTGGAACGGATGTCGACTTCATGAGCTGGTTTGACGAGATGCGAACTCGGAGCAAGTGCCTTCTTTCAGCCCTTCCATGACTGCATACGGTTCACTTATTCGATAGCCGAATGAGTTTCTGAGCATGAGGAGTCTGCGCGTCGGATGATATGGAGGTAAGCTTTCATTCCAGCATTGCTACTACTAACTTTGTGTTACAGGTTCATACTGGCAAAGAAAATGGCACCGTCTCAGACGATGAAGCTGTGGACAGATCATACAAGCGAGCCTCACATGTGGTCGAAGAGCAGAGGAGCTCTAACACCGTTCAAACGGGAGCATGTTCCATTCTGGCTCGACTATCCGTTGCAACACCACCAGCTTGGGAGAGCTCATTGTTCGACGTGCATGGCAATATCTTCCAGCGATTGTTTGGGAGCCAGACGAAGTAGAGGCTATCAAGAAGAGCAAGATGAAGAAGACGGTGCAAAGACAACTACACCTGCAAAGGGATCGGGAGCGGGACCAAGCTCTTCTATAGCACCTTTGCTGGCAATCGACTTTACAATCAATGAGGTGCAGCCACTTGTAGCTGGTTTGGACATCAAGGACGACCTTGATGACCTTCATCCCGACATGGCTGCATCCCGTGGATCCTACACCTGTTGTGTGCAATGGAGGAGATGAGCAGGTCTTTCTTCGAGCCGGGTGCTTCCCAGACATAGGTGTACACCAAGCTCCGACAACAGGTTGACAAACTACATACGGCTGAGTCACAAACGGTGTTCCAGAAGTGGTAGGTGAATATGGCTTCAACCTCATCATCCTCGACTTACCCAATGAGCTTGTATATGGAGGTGCTAGCATCAACAAGGACATTGTGCAGCTAGATCCGGTGAAGTTTGAGGAGGCCTTGCAGTTCAGTGGAATGCACTTGGCAACGAGTGGTTTCATGGTTGTCTTCGCAAGTTCTCCTTCTGTTTCGGTGGTGATTCAAGCGGCTGCGGTAATCAACTTGGAGGTTGCAGGGACTTACAGCATCTACCGTGCACGAGGCTGGGATACTGTGACAAAATTAAGGTAAGCTAGCTATTCAAGTTCAAGTTTAACTTGGTCTATGTGGCAGGATAACTTGTTGGTTCTCTTGGTGCTGCAAAGCTCTGAGAAGAAGTCGAAGAGGCCAAACCCTTTGGCGTTGACGAACATGATCCTCGTCGATACACCGATTGTTTTAGGAGGCTTGGTAAGGAAGTACTTTACTTTGTTTATCCTAATGGAAGTTTGTGCAGATGATGATTCAACCGAAGAGTGTTTGACTCATGCAGCTTTTGATTGAGCGTCTCAGTAGACCTAGCGACCTAGTCTGGGATATTGGTTCCGGAACCGGATCATCGTTGTTAGCTGCCATCGAGCTCAAAAGGAATATTATAGGAACCGAAGAGTTTTGAACTCTCTAGGTTGGCAACAAACAAGCTCGCACAGAACATTAGACCAGAGAAATACCTACTCAGACACCTCCACGTCCAAGCCTAGCTGGTGGTTCAAGAATTGCAGCTTTACTTAAGATGAAGAAGAAACTTTAGCTAATGTGTATTGAGCAAGAATTAAGCTAATATAAAAAAGAATAAGGTAGAAATACAACAGTTTTACTAGAAATTTTTTTTGCCGACTGAGGCCAATACTGCCGACCAAAAGAATATTCTAAAATATTCTAGAATATTCTAGAATATTCTAGCCCGGGCTCCTGGGCCCCAAGCCTCCAAAATGGCGACACTCATTCTAAGGTGGACCATGAATGAAACAAAGAAATGGGTAAAGTGTGATATATTTATTTCTTAATCAAATAAATATATATACAACATTTTGCTAATTTGTGGTTCACATCACTTTTATCTCCATGTATAATCAAGGGTAAGAGATACTAGAGAATGTCAACAGTCCCTCTCAAATCTTACTCTTGCAAATAACATATTCCCAAAATTTATTTAACCTTAACAAACCTTTCTAGTGCTAGTGGTTCTGTAAAGACATTGTCAACTTGATTTTTTGATTTCACAAACTTCAATTGACTTATCACTTATTCACAGATGAAGTGATGTCTACTATTAATTTACTTCATCCCTACATGAAACATACAACGACACGATTCTTAACCATAACGATGCAACTCTTATTATCATACGATAACATTGTTGACTTAATCACAACGATGCAATTTTTATTATCACATAACAACACTATTGACTATGTTGTAAAACCTTTTTAACCAAATCACTTTACAAGTTGCATGTGACCTTATTACATATTCTACTTCTACCGTTGACAGAGTCACATTTTCTTTTTTAAACTTCATTACTTTTTAAAACTTTAAAACACTACTCTACCTACTAATATTGCACATATACCAAATGTTAATTTTCTAACAGTCCCGTTACCTTACTAATTAACATTACCATCTTGAAACTCAATTTGTCTCGCAAACCTTTAATGTATGAGAATACTATCTTTATAATAAGTTAATGTTCATGATCTGGATTTTTGGAAATTTTGCTCAATACTCCAACAACATAAGAAATATTTAATAGTGTCTGCAACATCATTGCATATATTCAGGTTCCAATGGCACTTTGATATGACATTCTTACCATGTTATCTTGGGAGAAACCTCATCACTCAACGTAGCTCTAACTACTATGGTGTAAAACACTTGTATATAGACATGCTGAATTGTGTGTAATGCATTATAATTAAGTTGACAAATTTTAATCCTTTAACTAGCATTTATTAATAAGTTATTTTAATTAATATTAAAGAGTTATTTTAATTAATATAATTATTAATAAATACTAATTAAATAATAAAAATGATTAATTGAGATTTCATTTTGGTTCGAAGGTGTTTTTCCATGTGGGCTCCATTTTAAACAATGTTACAAAGTATTGTTTGAATTGTGTAAAATACATTAGAACAATATTTTTTTAACAAAGATGATTATCTTGAGATCACTTTAAATGTCATATAGTCTTGTTGTAATTTCTGATAATAATTGAACTCACCTTAAAGATCACATGATATTGTTGTAATTTATGACTCTAAAAATCATATAGTATTTCTAGCATACGTGCACACATCCATGCGTATCGAAACGTACTTTGTACATATCGTTGTACATGGTGCGAATCCTATTTAACTCGCCAAGGAGATTGATAAAGTCGTTGTTGGAACTCAAGTTTGTTTTTAAAGAGGTATGTAGCATTAATATTTTCTTATATAAGAAAATTTATATTTTATTTAAATAACATATATAAAATATTAAGATGGAACATAATTTAAAGAAACATATGCACACATTTCCAGCTTTAATATTAATATTACCATCTTTTAAAATAAAGTTTAAGGCTGAAATAAAATATAAATCATTTAATTTATATATGTCTTTATAATTTTTTAATTTTATTTTAAAAAATCAAATTTAAATTATCCAATTAAGTATATTCTTATTATATTTTGCATTATCAGAAACATAGCATAATATTAATATATACTAACTTGTTTAAGATTATTGTTTAAGACTCAAATGATTTTAATTTTTTTACATAATTACAATATATCTCTAAAATATTGGTATTTGAAATTTAATATTTACAATTTCATTATTATAAGTTTTAAACAAAATTTAAACCTAAAACTATAATTTAAACTATCTGAATCAATTCCTCCTACTTTTATTATAAAATATTACTAAAACAAGCTTCACAAACATTTAAATTGTATTTTATGTATAAAAATTTAAAATGTACAGTATATATTCATGAGCTATATACTAAATTATTAAGGTTGAGAAATAAAATATCTATATATGGATAATTGTGTTTATGTATATATAAATATACATATGTACGTATGTATATAATACATATATGTACACATTTAGTACGTTGTCGAAGGGTTTTAGGAAAAAATTTCCTTTATATTTGTATAAGTCTTTTATTATTTACATTACTTGTAAGATTCACATTTTGATTGTTACAATTTATACTTACTAATAAATTTTCTGTACTTTTGAACACATAAATATTTGCAATTGTATGTATAAGTATATAAGTACTTACAGATTTTGTACGTATATATTTATATACTGTATTATGCAAATACTTTGTATAAGGAAAAGTTCCTTGGGAAAACTAAAATAAATATATATTTATAATTATTTAATTAAATATTATATATTTATACTCATGTTTTTTTATTAATCCTTCTATAAAACTTCATTAATCAAAATAAATAATATTTATTAATTAATTTAAAATTTATAATTTGATCCAAGTTTTTTAAGGTTTTTAGCCAAGTAGCACGGACCATATGTTTCACTAATTAAAACATATATCTTAATTGAATGACTTAGATTTAAGTTTAGGATAATAGTAATAGTTTAATTCTAAAATTAATAGTATCTTATATTTAAAATAATACTTATGTTTTTATTAATCCTTTGTAAGATAAATGTTCTAACATAATATATCAATGTAAAGTATGTTATAAATATATTATTAAATTATTTTATTTTATTTTAACCTTACACTTTTTTAATCTTATGAAAATTATTTTATAATTAAAGTTTTAATATCTGAAGGATATGCTCTAATTCAAAAAATATAAATAAACTTAAAATATACTAGTTTCTACTATTAGAATATATTAATTTTTAATTCGGATTTTAAACTACATCTTAATTGAATGACTTAAATTAGTTTAGTTTGTGATTAAATTTGTTTATAATAAACCACATTATTTACCTATTAAATTAATAATTACTTTGTTAAATCATGTGATTTATTGTTGGATGAATAGTCAAAAGCACTATTTCAAGCTTTTTACTTTATTAATTATAAAGATTATTATCATTAAAGCTTTTAATTATTAATTAGAAAAAAGAAAAAATTAGGAACGATACAATATAATGCAAGTTGTAACTAAAATGGGCATGGCTATAGTCCCATTTCCTAATAATTAGCAATTTTAGCTATTTAATTAGCATTTTCTAATATTAAAGGAATATTCTTTAGAATATATGTTTGAAAAAGAATATTCTTTAGAATATTCTATTTTGTATTCTACCCTTTAATAAATTATAGCATTCATTGAACAAAAATTAATAACATTATAAAAGTAGAAGTATTAAATTATATAATATATATATGCCTAATATAACAATTAAGGAAGAGCATAAGAGGTACATTATATAAATATTGATGTTGTTATTAAAATATTAATATTTAAATATAACATTATTAATTAAAAATTTGTAGTAGTAATAATATATATATATATAAATCCTATAATAATATAGTCAATCTTCCATATCATTTTTTAAATTTATATAGTTAAGTAACAATTTGGTACTATTATTAAAGAGTTTATAATAATTATGAATATTAAATATATGATATTTTATAATTTTGTAATTGCTTTAAGCTTCAGAAAACATACATTCCCTTGCAGTTTTGTTAATCGTGACTTTATCAACGCTTCTTGACATCCACCCATATCGAATGGATTTAACATTTATAAAACATGCTGGGTCTTTTTGATTGGGAGACCATGTTTTCTCTAGGCATCCATTATATCTTTCGCTCTCCTTCTCGTGTCGCCTTTTTTGTGGTTTGAACCATGCAACCTTAACAATACTATTTTTTGTGATTACTTCAGGTGTGTCGATAATTTGACCCATCCAAATAGGCTGATTATATGACGCATCTGGAGTAATGAGAACCATCATTAGTTTTTGAAGATCCTTGCAGCAATCAAAGTATGCTTTAGGTTTTTGGTTCCTTTGTCCAACAAAGTGTGGGGTTTGCACTTCCACATCACTACTGGCTTCTATGTCGTCTGTGCTCAGTGATGTCATTTCAATCTCCTCTCGCCACCTTGTTTTAGGCCAAAAGGGTGTTGCAATTCTGTACTTGTGACAGTAGGCCCTTCCAACTCTCGAACAACAGTCTCCCAATAGTCGACCACATGCTTATATAGTTCTGAGTAACCAGTTGCCTTATCAGAATTCTTTGGCATCGATTTTTGAACCCATGCCACATATTTTTTGATGCCATCAATAATAACCTCTTGTTCCTTGAGCTGGGCACTCAATGGAATAGGGTCTGGTTGTCCTTCTGGGAGAAGTGGCTTTCCATCCTCTCCACTTTTGAAGAGCATTAAGCCCTCTTTCGGTAACCACTCCTGCTCTGATGGCCGTAACTTGTACTGCATAATAGGTATACCATCTCGTATGGAGAAAAAGAATTGTAGCGGCACAAGGTGACCAACTAAAGAATCACTCCCTTCTTTTATATACTCCTTGAGAAATTTTTTGAAGTCTGGCACCTCAGTCACAAGCAAAGCACAACTTTTTTTGGAGATGCAATTTTCAAAAAGATTCATCATATGCGGTAAGGTAAGTGCACTTGTCCTTTTTGTAGAGTTGGAGACCTTGCTGAAGAACGCATCAATATCTTCATGAGTGTGACCAACCATAAGGAAACTGAGCGTGATTGTTTCAAACACACCTTTGGCAACAAGCATTGACAAGTATGCTAGCACATATCTAGAAAATAAAAGTAAGTATGAGCTTGAGAAACCCTTAAGTAAAATGATTTACCTATTTTTGTTCTCGCCTGCACAATTATCCATCTGTAAAAGCAAATGACGAGGAAGCTTATTTGATGTTGAGGACACATGTACACTATTTGAGCTAGATCCCTCCACTGAACCTGAACTCTCAACAGGGCCATCTGTTTTTTGTGCAGGTCTGACAATGCCTCTCATATTCCCAAGTAGCCTCAAGTGCAGACGTGTTCATGAGAGCATTATGTAAAGGTTGAAGGTGTTGTTTCTTCACTTTGAGATCACTGATAGGACTTGTCTGTGAGTGGGCTTCAAGGTTTCTGAAACACATGGCTAACGACCCAATAGTGAAATTGGAGTCGCTAGACCAATGTGGAAGTGAAAAGTGTCCATATGACTCACAACCGTGTCCATGTGTTAGCACACCTGTCAATGAAATCGGAAGTTTCATGACATTTCCAAGGCACTTTGGTGTTGCAAAGAGCTTTGGAATGCTGGTCTTTGAATGATCCATCTTGTCATGGATCAAGCACAGGTACTCTGATGGGCGTGACACAGAAAGCATGCGGTGTGCATAGTACTGAGACCGGCAAGTTTGTTGTGCAATCATGTGGGCCTCCATCTTCTTTGAATGGTAGTGATCTCCACCAAGGTTTTTGCACAAGCCTCTGCAGCCTTCAATGATGTACAAGTGTCACACTTGAAAAGCTAGAGTGTTTTGCAATCTCCACATCCTTAAAATGAGTATTCCATATGTTGTTGAAGGTACCAGTGCAGATTGCTTGGAGCCCCATCAAACTGAGGCACTTGTTCACATGTTCACACAGTTTCAATTGAGTGTAGATTGAAGGCAAAACCTTGAGATTTTCCCTGACCCCTGCATTTGTGGTTCGGCATCCTGTCTGCATTTGCTTCCACAAAAGCCTTGAGTATCTCTATGGCTGCCATGATGTGAGAGCGGGTTTTGACCAAGCCAGTGTTCCCATGAACTGAGGTTCGCGCTCCATCTAGCCACTCATCCCTCCGACGGTAGAACGTGGTCTTTGGGATCCCGTATATACTGTACCAAGCTTTGAAGCAGATGGCCACCTTATTAAATACCATGGATGTACTCTGATAACCTGTGTCCGAGGCCATTCCATCAATACACCCAGTTAGTGCAGCATATACAAACTCATGCCTTTGCTTTTGGGTGAGCATACGAAAGACATGTCTACATTGGGTAATTTCATTCCGGTCTGCCATCTGACAACACTTCTTCTTGCAACAGTCAATCGTGGAAATGCTCGTAACACTTTCGGAAGATGTAGGATCCATCTTTACCCTCTTGCTGAAACTTGCAGGGGAAGATCTACACCCATGAATCGCCTTTTTCTTACAATAGGACCAATGCAAGGAACCTCTTCAAATATGAGTTGTTCTTCCGGGTTGTTATTATTGAAATCCAACCCAGAATATGTTGAACCATCTTGCCGTCTTAATTCAGATGTTCGCCACCTCACGAGGGATCCAGGATACAATGTGCCATTAGGTGAAACCTCTGTCACAACTACACCCACGAAGTCGGACCCTAGTTTCTCTTCTGACACTGCTTCCATTGGATTTATAGCTGTGATGATGCCTCTTCCGACTCAATCTCATGAAGAAATCACCTCATCCATCACAGCAGGCAAGCCATCATCTGGTAAACTCGTGCTACTATTTGTTTGTGACTCTGCATATTCTGTGTCAGCCTTGACTTCATCCAAATTCCACAATACAGGAGAACCCTCCTCAAATTCCATTCCCAGAACCTCAACATGCTTGTAAATGGTGTTCACCCATACGTACACACAAGATCCTTGGGCAATATTGTGACATGATGCATTATTATCTCGAACTTCCACAGTTCCAGTGCCAACTATCTCGTTGTTCCGAAGAAGACATACTTTATCTCCAGTATTAAACATATTGTCCTGCACATAAATAATTGTATTATCTGTTTATGCAATATTTTAAGAAATCTGAATTACGGTTACTTAATAATATGCATGCAATAATACATAATTATGTTTAGAGATAATATCTCATGTTTGATTAATACAACTGATGGGCGGGATTAATCCCGCCCACGAATCCCTCCGACGAGGAACGGTCGGCGGGATTAATCCCGCCGCCAACCCCTTCGGAGAGAGTCGGCGGGATTAATCCCGCTGACTCTCCCTCGAGAGAGTCGGCGGGATTAATCCCGCCGCTCTTCCTTCGGAGGAGTCCGGCGGGATTAATCCCGCCGACTCCCCCGGAGAGTCCGGCGGGATTAATCCCGCCGCTGATCCCTCCGGAAGGAAGAGTCGGGGATTAATCCCTCCGCCGATTCCCTCTACGAGGAAGAATCGGCGAATTAATCGCCGCAATCTTCCCTCTGACGAGGAAGAAGCGGCGGGATTAATCTCGCCGCAATTCTCTCCAATGAGGAAAGGTGGCGGGATTAATCCTGCCGCCGAATATTCCTCGTCGGAGAGAGGCGGCGGGATTAATCCCACCGCAACTCCTTCCGACGAGGAAGAGGCAGTGGGATTAATCCTGCCACAACTCCCTCCGACGAGGAAGAGGCGGCGAGATTAATCCCGCCCACAACTTGAGAGAGGTGTGAATACCAAATATGATTCGATTAGGTCTGACTCATACAAGGTATTTATACTAAGTGTCTGTGCTAGGATTAGCGCTCTTGGTGCCAAGTAAATCATGGTGCCCAGATTAGCCAGCGCCCAGATTAGCCAATGCCCAAATTAGTGTGCCTAAATCCTAATGCCACATGGCACCTCCATGGCAGAGTATATGTGGCGTATATACGTAGTATATACCATGGAACCTTATATCATCCCCCTCTCAAGACGTGGCTTCTGCCTATCAAGGTTGTCCTCCTCCCTGGATGAGTGTCCGTTGGTGGAATGGTAGTAGTCAACACACATGAGCGACATGTTGTGACTCCTGAACACCATCATGCCGCTTTAAGCGATACACTTGTGTTCTCAACTGTTCTTCAACACTCCAAGGCCCGACCCATCGCGGCTGAAGCCCTGCTGCGTGTGTTTGATCCCCTAGCCTTGGAAATTTGACGAGAACCAAATCTCCCACTTGGTATTGAGGTGGCGTTCGATGTCGTTGATTGTAAGTCCAACGCTAATACTCTTGTGCCCGAGCTAACTGTTCTCCACCTTGAGCATACAACAGAGGAAGGACTTGATTCAAATGCTCCAACCACATATGCCCATCCATATACCGTGCCTCGTGAGGAGTGATGCCAACTGCTGGTGGCAATACAGGTTCACGACCATACAAAGCTTTGAATGGGGAAATCCATGTTGACTTGTGAGGGGCTAAAACATAAGCGAATTGGAGATATGGAAGCCACATATCCCAATCCGTATGGTCAGGGCTCACATACTTGGCAAGCATGACTTTGAAAGTCCTGTTCAACCGCTCCACCAAACCATCAGTCTCAGGATGATAAGCTGACGCAAAAGATTGTTGAATCTGTAATTGTTACATCAATAAAGCTACTGCTTCGCTGCTGGGCCGGTCCTTGATCTGATAAAATTCGTTCGGGGCAACCATGCCTCAGCACCACTTGAGCTAGTAGGAACTTAATGATTAAAGTTGCTGTAGCATTTGGCAAAGCACACACTTCTACCCACCGAGTCAAGTAATCAGAGCACACAATGATGTATCGATTACCGAATTGACATAGGGAATGGTCCCATGATGTCATACGCTACCAGCTCAAAGGGCGAGAAACTCGAATTGGCTCCAGGGTTGCCGTAGGAGGAAATGTGGACACATTATGCAGTTGACACTCCGGACATGTATGAATGTACTCATGCAGGTCTTGCCGCAATCGGGGCCAATACAAGTGCTGCCGAATCCTCTCAAGGCATCGTTGGAATCCCATGTGTTGGACATCGGGTTATCATGAAAGAACTGCAACCAAGAGTTAATGTAAACTGGTGGTGCCACCACACAACACTCGGAACCGTCTCCAACAAAGACAAGCAAGTCATCCATCAGTATGAAAGATCGTGCATATGTGCGAAAGTTAAGATCCTCGCATGGTACCTCACTACTCAAGACCTCACGCAACCTCTTGATCCATGGCTCCATCTTTTGAGCCTCCACAATGTCTTCATGCCTCGGAAGGACATGATTAGGGAGGGCGTCGAGCAACAATGCCATAGGGGCTGCCACTGCCATAGGAGCTCGGGATAACGCATCCACGTTCGCCATGCTAGATCCTGGGCGATGAACAACCCGAAAATGATACCCTTGCAAAATTAACGCCCAACGTGCAAGTCATCCCATCACATTCCTCCTCTTCATGATTGAGTTGATGGCAGCATGATCAGTTTCCAACAATGTGTTGGAGCCATGTAGATATGCATGGAACTTTTAAAAGGCCCATACGGCTACCAGACATTCCTTGTCCGTGGTGGAATAATTTTTGTCTGCATCACTAAGGCTTCGACTTGCATAAGCAATCGGGTACGACTAACCATTGGGAGTCTCCTGCAATAGATCGGCTCCCAACCCGACATCTGAAGGTGCTCCTCCCACGTAGCAGAGTGAATCAAAGATTGTCGATGTACACACGTGCAAATTCTTCAAAGCCCTCCAATAGCTCGTCCATCATCCGCTGGAAGGTTGCTGGGGCCCCAACCAACCCAAATGGCATAACCATAAATTCGTATAAGCCGGATAGTGTTTGAAATGCTGTCTTTGCTGCATCTTCAGGAGCCATAGGGATCTGCCAATAGCCAGAAGCCATGTCAAGGATAGTGAAGTACCGGCTATTCCCCAACGCATTGACCAAATCATCCACCCTTGGTAGTGGATATGAATCTGGAACAGAAACATCGTTCAATGGCCTGAAGTCAATAGTGAAACGTGTAGTCCCATCCGGCTTCGGAACTAGGTGTGGTTCTGTTGCCCACAGACTTCGGGACTTATGTATCACCTTCAACTCTAGCATCTCCCTCACACAGCGATTCAAGATATCCTTCTCCTTTGGAGAACGTCACCTAAGCCCCATCCTTACCAGTCGGGATGTGATGTCGAGTAGTCAACAGGGGATTTGCATCTCCTACAATGGGTTTGAATAGGCTCGGATACCTCGCCAACAAGTCCTTGATGTCCTTAGCTCATTGCTTTGGAGAAGGCTCTGCCTTAGGCGCCATCATGCCCTGCAATGTTGCCGCCATGCCATTCGGTGCATGTCCTATAGCCTGCAATGGGGGGCATCCTGGGATAGACAATGTGCACATTTCAAAATCACATCTTGCCTTGACTGCACGGAGCCAATTGACACCCAGGATGATGTCATGGACTTGGCTCGGCATCACCTGCAACGGAAGTATATGATGGTATCCTCCTAACACCACAGGCACATGTGCAATTGGATGTGATTGAGTAAAAGACTGCTTATCAGCAAACACTACCTTCAAAGTCCGCTCGGTTGGTACTGTGTGTAAGTGCAAGGACTCAACTATTGATTGATTGATAGAAGATATACTAGAACTGGACTCCACCAGGACTAAAACAGGAGTTCCTTTTACCATGCCGGAGAACACAAACATAAAACACTTGGTGTCCAGTAACTCACTCGAGACCCCTATGCCAAATGGTGCTTCGGGGAAGTGTCGACCATGCGCAGGAATCAAGTTCTTCAGAGGTGGTGCAATGTGCCTAGTGCATGGGTCCTCTGACACCCCATGCACTACTCCTCATTTTCTGGCTGCGAAAGAGTCTCCACTTCTTCTGCAGTCTCGATGGCAGCTACTTGATGTCGATTTGCACATGCTCGTGCAACATGTCCCCAACCTCGGCATTCGTAGCACTGAATGTTCTGCCCACGACCACGACCACGCCCCTCCTATGGCCTGAGGACTTGTCCTCCATCTGAACAGCACCCACCTCCATTGGAACAGGATCGGATGTCCCAGGAATAGGTGTCGATACAGGATACACACGTTGTGCTGCACCCAACGAGTTCTCAAAATGCTGTGCAATCTGCAAGGCCTCCTCCACAGTCAAAGGACCAAATCCCTCCACCAAGCCAGCCAAATCAGGGCGAAGAGCCGGCCACAACAAGCCCAACCGTACCTGTTCTGTCATGCTTGGATCCGCACGATTGACCAAGTTCCAAAACTTAATCCCGAATCTTTGGATGGTCTCTCCCGACACTTGCTTCAAGTTGTGGAGCTCGTGAAAAGCTACAGTGGAATCCTCAGGCTTACCAAAAGCTTGCTTGAACCGTTGGGACAAGATGTTCCAATCTTGTCGATCAAGAACGAGGACACCATTGTACCATTGCAAGGCAAGTCCTTGCAGACATGTTGGGAACTCTCGCAACCGCTGGGATTCAGACCATCCATGGTAGTTAGCAATCCCTTGGAAATGTTCCCACCAATGGTACACGTCTGCTCCAACCTCCCCTTTGAAGAACTCTGGACGAACACGTGGATTTGAACCCAAAAGGTGTGAATTGGGACTCTGCGGCATACTAGCATTCTACTGCATTCCTTGGTGAATTTTTTGCAGAAGAGCAGTCTGATTCACCACGCTTAACTGCAGTGCATCGAATAACTGCAACCACCTTTCTTCGGTGTCATAGTTTTTACTATGACTCGACCCTTTACTTTGGGGTTTGACTGTTGTTACTTACCAAGTTGTGTGACGGACCCTAGATGTAGTAGGAAACAGGCCCGTTTAGTGCACTTGGGTATCTAGTGATGGTCCGGCCGGGTGTCATTAGGTATTTGCAGGAAACTCTAGGCGAAGCTAGAACTTACCTTCTAGAAACTCTCCCCCTGTTTGACGTTCCAGGTTAAGGTTCTTTGCAAAGTATAGCTTGTCAAAATAAGGGTTAGGGACACGCCTAGGGTTGACCTAACCCTAGGGTTGCCCTAACCCCACGCCCTAATACCCCCCCCTAGGGGTTAGGTTTAGGGTTAGGTTAGGACAACCAGTTTCTCTAAGGGCTGGCATTTCCGTGCCAGCCCACTTACTCATTTAGGTAAACAGGGGGGGGGGGTCTGTCACATAAATAAGGTAGAGTATATGTAGTGAGGCTTCCTGGGTTCAAGAGAGAGCTCGTTAACCTCCTACCGGTGCAAGCTAAGCTTGTGTCGTCAAGGTGCAACCCTCCGTTGTGCCGCCCAAACTTCCACACGACAGGGGTACAACCCACCCTAGGGTTATACTATCCTTATCATTGGCAGGATCTTGCCTTTGAGATAGGGGCACGTCACTTCCAAGGAGTTAGTCAGATTCCTTGGTCCGAAAACCTGCCCGCAAGCTCAAAGACATTGCCCGAGTTCACGTTCCGCAAAACTAGTGGTTGAGGCCTTGCTCCGGCCGCCTCAACCACGCCAAGCTAGGAACAACACCTAAAGTTCGGCTAGTCCGTGTATCCTGATTCACAAGGTGAGTCTCGTTTGTGGACTTAGTCAGCTAGGGGTTTGACTTCCTAAGGCTTGGGTTCCTAATACGGGTTACTTTACCAGGTTCCGTGGGGTTTCCAAGAGAGGGGATTCCAGGGTTGGCACCTGGCAAGCCGCCTTTGTGGCACCAGGTAAAAACTCTGACATTCGGTCACCATCACGAACAAGAACACAAGGGAAGAGGGAGACAAAAAGAACACAAAAAAACTAAGCCGTAAAAGGATTACCCAGCTTCTCCACCAATGAGAGAGGTGTGAATATCAAATATGATTCGATTAGGTCTGACTCATACAAGGTATTTATACTAAGTGTCTGTGCTAGGATTAGCACTCTTAGTGCCAAGTAAATCATGGTGCCCAGATTAGCTAGCGCCCAGATTAGCCAGTGCCCAGATTAGTGTGCCTGAATCCTAATGCCACATGGCACCTCCATGGCAAAGTATATGCGGCGTAAATACATAGTATATACCATGGAACCTTACAAACTCTCTTCGAAGCTATGATTTCTAAGAAATCTCGAGATAAATCCTGCCACAAATCTTTAAAATAGGGAAGTGGTGACGAGATTAATCCCGCCACCCCTTCTCTACTTCCTAGAATGGTTGGCGGGATTAATCCCGCCGACAATTCTTTTTAATAAATTCAAGTAACTCTTTATCAGTTAAGAGAGTTATTGACGGGATTAATCCCACCATTCTTTTTCAGAGGCGGAGAAGCATTGCCCGGACTAATTCTGCCATGGCTATTAAAGAAATGGTGGCAGGATTAATCCCGCCACCTCTTTTAAGAGGCGAAAAAGAAATGGCCGGATTAATCTCGCCGCCCCGGCTAACCGAGAATATTAAGTTAGAAGGATATTTAAACGGGATAAATCCCTAACGGAATATATTGTAATCCTAATGCATTCCTAAACCCCTAAATTTTAATTTTAAGAAAGAATGTAAGAGAGTGAATCTTTATAAGTATATCTAAATTTGTTTATAATACTTACTTATAAACAACACTGAAAGCGCCGTGCTTTCCTATAAACAATAGCACCCAATTTAATGTCACTTCTGAGTTGATCACTATAAAAAAAAAAAGAAGATCTGAAGAGTGAAAATTACATAAATGAAGAAACCCTTGTCGGAGAAAGAACCAGATCTGAATTTGAGTGGGAAATTAAATGCATTTTCAAATTTACATGTCAGTCCGACAATACTTATGTCAGAAATTCAAAATTTTTTAAAAGAACAGAAAATAAAATTTAAAATGAGCTGACATAAATAACCGACACTCTGACATATATACTCTCCAATTCTAATGAGTGTTATAAAATTGCATTTAATGTTATTTAAGTGATTCAGTTGTTTAATATTACGAAATTTTAATAATTATTCTACATTCTTAATATTCAAGTATATATTATTAAGTTTATATTATATTATATTATATATATTATATATATATATATATATATATATATAATATATATATATATATATATATATATACACACTTATATAATAAATAAATTGATATATTATTATGTATCATTTAAAATATATTCATAGTTTGTTTATTAATATTATTTTCTTAATTACTCGAGTAATTAATTTACATTTCCTACTATTAATGGGATATTCTTTATTATTTTCTTAATATTCAAAGAATATTCCAATATTAAACCTGATTATCATAATTAAATTAGTCTTATTCTTAATTATTTCAGTAATTATTTTACATTTGTATATATTAATGGGATTTTCTCAATTAATTTCTTATTATTTCAAGAATATTCCTATGTTAAACCTTATTATCAATATTAAATTAATATATATTATTAAAACTATATATGACTATATATTAGATGAAATGATATATTATTATGTATAATTTAAAATATGTTCATAGTGTGTATATTAATATCATTTTCTTAAATACTTGAATAATTAATCTTCTTTATATTAATGGGATATTCTTTATTATTTTCTTATTATTCCAAGAATATTCTAATATTAAACATGATTATCATAATTAATTTAGTTAATTATTTCAGTACTTGATCTACATTTATATATATTAATGGGATTTTCTCAATTAATTTCTTATTATTTCAAGAATGTTCCAATGTTAAACCTTATTATTAATATTAAATTAATATATATTATTAAAACTATATATGGCTATATATTAGATAAAATCATATATTATTATGTATAATTTAAAATATATTCATAGTGTGTTTATTAATATTATTTTCTTAATTATTTGATGTTTGTTTTGCACACATATATAAACACAATCATAAATTTATATATACACATGCACACTCATTAGAAGCACTTACAGAGACACATATGCACACACATGCACAAGCCGATGAGTGGATCACGATATAGATAAAGCATCTAGCTTTGTATTTATGATATAGAGTTTAAAACCAAAACCAAATATTTATAATTACACACACTCTACACTAGGACTTACATATGTTTAGTGTTTAGAGTAAATAATTAGAAAAATGTGCATGCATTTAGTTTATATTAGTATAAAATTTTATACTAATATATATATTATGTACCATATAAAATTTTATAATAAAATACTTGCATTGGGTTTAAACCCTAAACCAAACTGGAGAAATATGTTGCCTATTTATTAAAAACATCATGTTCAACGCATGTATGATCTATATGTACTCAATCTGTGTGTATGTAACACATTGAATTTACACATGTAATATGTATGTATATCTGTGTGTATACACGTGTGTATGTATATATGTGTACTAATATATGCAATGTGTATGATTTTAATTTGTTAACACTCTCTCTTCTCTCATACATACACAGTGTCACCGTGCATAATCCCTTCTCTCATACATACACACCATGCATGATCCATAATATGTACTATCTCTCTTCTCTCATACATACACACCATACATGATCCATAATATGTATTGTCTCTCTTCTCTCATACATACACACCATGCATGATCCATAATATGTAGCCTGTCTCTCTTCTCTCATACATACACACCATGCATAATCCATAATATGTACTGATGTTACAATATTATGTACTATGTGTGTATATCTGTGTATAATATGTGTATGTATATATGTGTACTAATATATGCAATGTGTACAAAATTAATTTTTTAACACTCAAGAAACGAACTGTTTTCTGATTGCAAATGAGTGTTGTAGTGACACATTGCAACCATGATATCTTGGTTAGTCCATAATATTATTGACTAAAAAAACTATAAACTAGTTTAATTTACTAATATCTTTTGGTAATTTACTTTGTGCATGCAGCATGCGCGTGTGTGTGATAGACAAGCATTTACGGACGTAACTTTAACTAAATGTTCACCGGTCTCTCTTCTCTCATACATACACACCATGCATGATCCATCCTAAACCTAAACCCTAAACCCTATGTAACACATTGAATTTACACATGTAATATGTATGTATGTCTGTGTGTATACACATGTGTATGTATATGTGTACTAATATATGCAATATGTATGAATTTAATTTGTTAACACACTCTCTCTTTTCTCATACATACACACCATGCATGATCCATATTAATATGTACTGTCTCTCTTCTCTCAAACATACACACCATGCATGATCCATAATATGTACTGTCTCTCTTTTTTCATACATACACACCATGCATGATCCATAATATGTACTCTGTCTCTCTAATATTATATACTAATATGTATATATGTCTATGTGTATAATACTATGTGTGTATATATATATTACTACACATGAAAATTTAACTCTCATAAACACACACATGTTAAACCCTTGCATGATTTATATTTCTAGGGTGTATGTGATACACCCACACACATGCACACGCTGATAATATAATAAAGAATATTCGTTTAGGGTGAATTTATATTTTATTCTTTTTAGGGTTTAAGTATATTCTTAGAAGGAATATTTGATTAGGGTTAATATATATTCTATTTCTTTTAGGGTTCTTAGGGTTTCAAGAAGAAAGGCGGCGGAGGTGGCACTGTGAAATCTCCCTCTCTCTCACACACATGTGAGATCTCTCTCTCTTTCTCTCACACACACACTCCTGAGTTTATTTATTTATTTTTTATTCACATATACATTTATATGTGTGTGTATTTTAATAATAAAATTTATTTATCTATCTCTCACACACACGCACACTCCTATACATTATACATACATACACACACACACACACACATGTGTGTGTGTGTGTGTGTGTTTGTTTATCTGTATGATTTTATTTTTTCGCTCACACACGCATACACACGATATACATATACACATATATATATACCTATACATATATATACATACATATATTAGTATCTGTATAATTTTATTTATTTATCTATTTCTCGCACACACACGCACACTCCTATACACACACACACACACACACATATATATATATATATATGTGTGTGTGTGTGTGTGTGTGTGTGTGTGTGTGTGTTTATCTGTATGATTTTATTTGTTTCGCTCACACACGCATACACACGATATACATATACACATATATATATACCTATGTACATATATACATACATATATTATGTGTACCAGTATCTGTATAATTTTATTTATTTATTTATCTCTCACACACACACGCACACTCCTGTATATACATATACATATATATACATATATATGTGTGTGTGTGTGTGTGTGTGTGTGTGTGTGTCTGTATAATTTAATTTATTTAGCACATACATACGATATACATATACATATGTGTGTGTATCACTATAATTTTATCTGGCACACACACGCACTCTCCTACACACACATATACATATACATATATATATGTGGGTGTATCTGTATAATTTAATTTATTTAGCACACACACGCACACACATGATATACATATATATATATATATATATATATATATGTGTGTGTGTGTGTGTGTGTGTGTGTGTGTGTGTGTTTATATCTATACACACGCATACATATATATATGTGACCAGGATTAATCCCGCCGCTCTTTGGTTAGCCCCGAGCGGCAGGATTAATCCCGTCGCTATATGGTTAGCCCCACGGGCGGCGGGATTAATCCCACCGGTCATCTGTTACCCTCATGAGCGGCAGGATTAATCTCATGGCCTACGTGAAGGGCCTAGGCGGCGGGATTAATCTCGCTGCACACCCATGCCTTGCGCGGAATGCAGCGGGATTAATCCCGCTGCCCATGGCCTGCATGAAGGGCCTAGGCAGCGAGATTCCGCCGCACGCCCATGCCTTGCGCGGAGGGAAATGGAATTAATCCTGCCCCTCACCCATCCCTTCTTGGAGGGCGGGGGGATTAATCCTGCCACCCATATATATGTGTGTGTGCGCATGATTTACGAAAGGGCGGCGGGATTAATCTCGCCGACCCTTCTACACATGGTGGCGAGATTAATCCCGCCAACCGCCTTAATTCATATGAGAGTGTCGTGGGCGGGATTAATCCCGCCCACCAGACATGGAAGGGGTGGCGGGATTAATCCCGCCACCTTTCTCTTTTCCTCCTCCATTGATGAGTCGAATCAATCCCGACCACCTCAGTTTGAAACGGAGAAGGTTTATAGCATACCAATGGAGGGGACTAAGAAGGGTGGCGAGATTAATTTCATCATCCCTTACATGGTGGGCGAGATTAATCTCGCCACCCTTTTGGATCATCTGAAGGGGTGTGCCAAATAAATCCTGCCCAATTCTCTTTGAGACCGAGAAGGGTGGTGAGATTAATCCCGCACACCTATTCAGGGGCTCCAAAAAGGTGGCGAGATTAATTCCGCCCACCCTTTCAGGAGGCATAAAAGGGGTGGCGAGATTAATCCCGCCCACCTTCCATGTGAATATATATGTGTATTAGTATATATAAGTTGCATATCTCATTTTATTTACTTTTATCATCTTATCATAATATTTTGAGTAAAAGCCAGTAAACTATGTGAAACCCATGGCCATATTACCCATGGCCATATTATGTTACTCATGGCCATATTGTGTTGTTGGATGTCAATGGTGTTTTGCTTGATTAATAAGGGCCCGAGGATAGAAAAAAAGAAATTAAACAAGGAGATTTCATTCTTTATCATGGTAAATTTCGATATGATATCATTTTTTGTCTAGGGTTGAACCGTCTCTTTCAAAAGCTTAAGGAGATGGATGCACTTGTGGGGATTTAGTCATGCATGCAGATTCAGAACTTGACACTGCCATTGAATTTGCTTAAGAAACATTGTAATGTTGCAGAAGAGGTAATTCGTAAAGATTGGATTTTTGACCAGCGAATATGATATAAACTTCTCGAATTTCACAATATAAGAAAGGAAAACAAGCCATACTTCTTCAAGAATGAAAGATTAATTGGGCTTCATGGAGAGATCAATCAGTTAAGGATAATGAAGAACACACATCTTAGTGGTAAAAAGGCTATGCTTAACCAAAACATTGCTTGTATTCATTCAATCACTTTTGACTCATATTTTAATACCAATACCATAGATGAGCTAGTAAACTACTTGGATACGTGCCTCAGAAAGAAGAATCTTAAAAACTTTTGTGAGCAGTATCCACCGTATCAAACATTTCCTGACGTTTTTCATTTTCGTGATTTTGAATTTTATAAAATGAAGGATAGCAACCAGGCACTTTACAATATTATTCTTAAGGAACGTCATTTTTTAGATGAACCTTTATGCAGACCTAGTCTTATCACATTTTATGTATTAACAAGGATGGCAACTCCTAACTGCATTCGTAAGAGTGTTAGGTGGTGGTAACAACATCAAGATATTGACCAAAATGATTCGATTAATCCGGAAAGTGATGATTTAGACAAAATGAGGAGATTTCTCTGTATGGTTAGGAAGAAAGTATTTATAAAAAAATTAACATGTTAATAAGGAAATGATTTTATTTGTAATTATGTTCGATAGTATTTTGAAAGTATTGTAAACTATTTTTAGAATGAAGAATAATATGAATATTCTAAGATATTTTAGGAATATTCCTTACTAAGTAAGGTTATTGAAGGATTAATTTATTAATTAATTAATATTTAAGACTTAATTACATATTAATTTAGTAATTAATTAATAATTAAAACTTAAATATTAATTAGTAATTTATTTTATATTCCCATTTTCACGTATCATGCTCATTTTAGTTACAACGTGCATTATATGTATCTCAAATTAATTAATTCAGTTATTTGAAACATATGTGGTCTGTGTTAAATTTATCAGCACGTTTGATAATAGATATTTTATATAAATATACATGTGTGTATTGTATTACATTAAAGTGAAACTATGAATATGAATATACATTTTAAATATGTTATATGTAGTCATATGAGATCAAAATAAATTAATAATAATTTAATTTCAAGAATAATAGATACACATATTCATAAACATGTGCAAATATATATGACATATATAATGTGTGATTCAACAATCTTGTTTTACTTAAAAATAGAGAAAATCTTTCAGCATCTTTTTATTATTATTTTATAATTTTACAATCATTAATTAAATGCTTAACATATTCTTGTCGTATTCTAATATATACTGAGTATGATGAACATACTTCCAATGAAACAAATTAAGACTTAAATAATATTTATAGTAGGATGAATTAAATTTATTTATTGAAATTTAAATAAAACATTCACAAATACATTCCAAGTGTATATGTATCACATATATAGTATCACTGACGGGTATATATGTTAGTTGTATAGTTGTATTAACACTTTTATGCAGGGTTTGAAAGATGTTTAATAGCATGTGCCAGTTATCCTGAGTACTGGATCCGATATCCTGAGCGGCAAAGCAATCTGGAGTTAGCCAGTGATGCATTAGAGCGAGCCTCACAAATATTTGTCAAGGTTTAAAACATTAATATATGCATATATATATATATATATATATATATATATATACACACACACACACTCACACATTAAATGCACAAGTTACATATGCATATACACATAATATGTGTGTGTATGTGACTATGCATGTATATATGTATATTTATTGGTACTCAAAACTGCCGTGTGTACAGAGGCTCCCTGAAACGCGCATATTCACGGCCAGGAACGGTGAGATTGCTGATGCTCGCAAAACTTATAAGTATCTGACGACTGAGATTGCTCCGGGGCATTTGGAAATAATTATAAAGGCCGCACACTTTGAAAAACGTCAGGTAAACACGCACACATGTTTTGTTTAATGTAACATATTAATATGTTGTTAAAGTTAATAATTATTTATATTAAACGTCTAAATTTAGACATAGATTTAGATTTTAATTTTATACAATATTTAAATAATCTTTAGCCGATATAAGATATTAAAACAATAACTTTTACATGTTGAAAATATAAAATTTAACCAATATTAATTTGTATATAAACTTAATCATTTATATTAAACATTTAAATTTAGATTTGATTTGATAATGTAAAGTTATTAATTCATTCAATTATATTTATAATGTTAATAGTTTTAATAATCCTATTTAAGAAATATAAAATTAAATCACATCAATATTAATTACTAGTGAAAAATTAATTTTGCATAAAATGTTCATGCGGTTTTAAATTTTGTAAGGTAACCCCAATTTTAATATAAAAAAAAAAATTTAGTGTTATAAATAGATGTTATATCACAACGAAAGCTATGCTAAATTATTATATAAATTAATATTTTAAGTTGATTTTCTTATAAAACTATATGTAACTTTTAATCATGACATAAGATTTTAAGTTATCTCAAACATATAGTTGATTATCACGTAATCAAGTTATAAATTATTGTTCTAATACATCCGTGGATACACAAGTCACCGTACGCATGAGAAACATGTTAATTAAATTAATGTTTAAACCATCGTGCACAGATCGTGCAGCCAGTTGCTTACAAGCTCTAATAATTTTCTTAGAAAAATAAAAGGCTGGTGCCAGTTTCAATTATTTTCTTAAGAAAAACAATAGGCGGATTAAGTTCTTGCCAGCTCTAAATCAATTTTAAATAAATTGAAAAGAAAAGATTTATCTGTTCTTGGCCCCGTGGCTCAAATTTAACGACTGCATTTTTATACACTCTCTAAGATCGTTCATTCCAACTTCCAAGGGAATGGCTCCAAGGTAAGAAATGTATGCATGGAAGCAAGCAATATTTCTAAAGTTTCTTTTCTATTTTCATGGTTGTACAGTGGAAACGGCGGCAATGCAGAAGCAGCGGTGGCTGCAGGAATAATTGTTATTGCAATACCTTATTCTGGCAAGTTCTAAAAGTCAGATGTTAGGCTTCCACTGTATTAAATAAATGGGAAGCTTATTTGGTATATTTATAATTAAGATTAAACACTCACAAAGATATGCATCATTATGCCACTCCATATAATGGTTGTTTGTATGTATAGGTATATAAGTTATTCTTTATACTCACATACACATTACATGTAAAGCTCCATTAGATTTTCTTCTTTCAAAGAGTTATGCAAGGTTGTCGATTTACTTAATCTTGTGTATCGCATGAAATATATATATATTTGCAGTGTACATTTCGTAGAGAGTTCTTACACAAAGAAAAAACCTTGCTGACACACACACACTAATAGACATTAAGCTATCTCAAACACATATATACACAAGTAAATATGTATACACTTCTATGTGAAGCATACAGACGCGTCTGCATGTTAAATACGCTTAATCTTTAAGACATCATCGTACACAAGTATGTATTACGGGGATACAATGGAAGAGCATGTGATAGTGAGTTTTATTTCATAGTGATCGGTAAAAATGCCAGCGTAGGAACGTTTAAACATATGGCTATGGCTACAATCCGTCTAAGAGGTCGTACATGCGAATGCATTCATCTGTATATAAACCAGTCTCAGAGATAGTGGGATACATCCGTAGACAAGAACCACATAAAAGCATCTCACTTCATTGAGTGGCTCATAACCCAGTGTAGGAATACCACAGGAAAGAGAGTATATCACACAGTGCCCTCGTTGTGATATATACTGTGCATATACTCCTCAATCCACGCCTGAATCCACGCTCTCCAACACTCCCCCTTGAGCAAGGCTTTGGCTAACAAAGTCGTTGCTCAGGAAGAAGCGAGAAGAGATAAAGAAATAACAACCATGACTCTCCCTCTTGCCTCCCATGAGAGCAGTAACACAACCTTGAAACTTCTCCTCTTGAGAGAAAACCAGCACACCTTCCTTCTCCCCCTCAGAAACTCGAACGACACATGTCTAGAGAGGCTCAATGTTTAAGGAAATCCGTGAAAGAATTCTAAGGTGGACCATGAATGAAACAAAGAAATGGGTAAAGTGTGATATATTTATTTCTTAATCAAATAAAATATATACAAAATCATTGGTTCATATCACTTTTATCTCTAATCAAGGGTAAGAGATACTAGAGAATGTCAACAGTCCCTCTCAAATCTTACTCTTGCAATAACATATTCCCAAAATTTATTTAACCTTAACAAACCTTTCTAGTGCTAGTGGTTATGTGAAGATTGATTTTTCGATTTCACAAACTTAAATTGACTTATCACTTATTCACGGATGAAGTGATGTCTAATTAATTTACTTCATCCCTACATGGAACATACAACAACACGATTCTTAACCATAAGGATGCAACTCTTATTATCATACGATAACATTGTTGACTTAATCACAACGATGCAATTTTTATTATCACATAACAACACTATTGACTATGTTGTAAAACCTTTTTAACCAAATCACTTGACGAGTTCGCATGTGACCTTATTACATATTCTACTTCTACCGTTGACAGAGTCACATTTTCTTTTTTTAAACTTTAGAACACTACTCTACCTACTAATATTGCACATATACCAAATGTTAATTTTCTAATAGTCCCGTTACCTTACTAATTAACATTATCATCTGAAACTCAATTTGTCTCGTAAATCCTTTAATGTATGAGAATACTATCTTTACAATAAGTTAATGTTCACAATCTGGATTTTTGAAATTTGCTCTATACTCCAACAACATAAGAAATATTTAATAGTGTCTGCAACATCGTTACATATATTATATAAGGTTCCAATGGCACTCTGATATGACATTCTTACCGTTTTCTTGGGAGAAACCTCGTCACTCAACGTAGCTCTAACTACTATGGTGTAAAACACAGCTTGTATATAGACATGCTGAATCGTGTGTAATGCATTATAATTAAGTTGACAAATTTTAATTCTTTAATTAGCATTTATTAATAAGTTATTTTAATAATATTAAAGAGTTATTTTAACTAATATAATTATTAATAGATACTAATTAAATAATAAAAATGACTAATTGAGACTATAAAGAGTTTCATTTTGGTTTCAAGGTGTTTTCCATATGGGCTCCATTTTAAATAATGTTACAGGTATTGTTTGAATTGTGTAAAATACATTAGGACAATATTTTTTAATAAAGATGGTTATCTTGAGATCACTTTAAATGTCATATAATTTCCGATAATAATTGAACTCACCTTAAAGATCGCGATATTGTTGTAATTTATGACTCTAAAAATCATATAGTATTTCTAACATACATGCACACATCCATGCGTGTCGAAACGTACTTTGTACATATAGTTGTACATGGT
>PUQB01000794.1:0-96976 GCA_003024785.1 Selaginella tamariscina | reverse complement strand
AGCTTCTCCATCACTTGACAATGTCCCATGTGCCCACCAAGAATAGAAGAGTCATATAAGCATGGAAAAAGCGTGGAATGAAGACTAAAAGCACTACCAACCGCAAATGATCATCTGGATTAGTCCACACAAAATAAAGAAGGTCGTCCTGAAGGTGATATTGCGAATGTAAATGCCTGAAAGACAAGTTATCAGCAAGTGATGTAGGATTCTCAAACCATCACGAAGTCTTTTGAATCCACGGCTCAACCTTTTGAACTTCTCGAACCTCATCTAAAGATGGCAAATATAACTCTGGCATTCTACGGACACTGAACATCAAGCACAACAATTGTGGATGGTATAGAATCCTCGTCCAAAAGTCCATTGATGCTGGAACAATTAGCTCCTCAGGGGTAGAAGAAAAAAGAAAAGGTAGAAGAGAAGGAGCTTGAGAAGAGCATCAACAATTAGTCATGGAACTCCTTGGGCAATGAATAACCTCAAAGTCATAAATTTGAAGCTTCAAAGCCCACTGAGCAGTACAACTAATTAAATTCTTCTGCTTCAACAACGAAGTGACTGCTGCATGGTCACCTTCTAACAATGTCCAAGAACCATGCAAAAGCATGAAACTTCTCAAAACCCCCAAACTGCTGCTAACACTCCTTTTCTGTCGTGGAGTAGTTCACCTCTACTAGTTGCAACATACGGCTGATGTACGCAATGGGATGTCATTGACCAGGGACACTTATACTCTCTTATTAATACACCCTCGAGACCGATGTCAGAAGCATCTACGTGTAAGATGAAAGGACGAGTGTAATCCGGTACGCCAAAACTGGAGGAGTCGTCAACAGCTCTTTGAGATCTGCAAATGCCTGCTTGCAATCCTTATACCAAACAAAAGAAGTCATTAACGACTTTAGCAATGGATGCAACGGTGCAGTACAATCCAAAAGATGATCCACAAAACGACCCAGATATTGTACATTGCCAAGAAAGCATTGCATATCATTCATACACTTCGGCGTAGGGAACTTCAAAACTGCAATTAGTTTGTCAAGATCAACTTGCAAATCTTCATGTGAAATGCGATAACCCAGATAAGTGGTGTCCTTGGATCCAAACACACTTAGATGGCTTCAACTTTAAACCAACTTCTGTAACCGATCCAAAACCTTGCGTATATTATCAACATGCTTCTCCCATGTTCCATCCAAGTGAATTAAAACAGCATCGATGAAGTCGGCAGTCACCTTCGGCATATCACAGAGAACCTTGTCCATTATATGTGGAAAGTCGTTGAAGCATTGCTTAAACCAAAAGACATCACCAAGAACTTGTACAGGCCAAATGGTGTCCAAAAAATAGTCTTGGGAATGTCCATATCAACCATCGAACTTGCAATATCCAGAGGCGAGATATAACTTGGTGAACAATGGCTCCGCCATAGTCGATCCAAAAGGTCTACAGTATAAGGAAGTGGATACACATTGAAATAATTACATCATTTAATAGACGATAGTCAATGCAGAATCAAATGCTCCCATTTGGCTTTGTCACAAGATGAGTTTGTACGCCCAAGGACTTCGAGATTTTCGAATAACACCTTTTTTCAACATCTTTTTAACATTTGCTCATAAGATCTTGAGCTCCTTTAGTGACTTGGCACCGAACAGGTACCTTAATCGGCCTAACATCCCCAGTTGGAATAGGGTGGCATGTCGCCCTAGATGCATACTCCTTGAGTTGATTAATGACTGCAGCCGACGATCATCTGATGGATCCAGAGAGGGAAATGAGGAACATGAAGGGAAGATGGTTGGAAATAAAATGAAAAAAGTGATGCAAACAGAGGTGGAAGCAAATGAAATACAAGAAGAGTCAAACAGGGGGGCAGACTTTTCGAAGTCACACTTGGCATATTGCGAGTCAACCAATCATATCAAGAATAAGGTGAAAAGCTACCACCCGCAGAGGTTGAAGCTCAAGCTCACGATCATTCACATAAACAACAATGTCAACTTCATCCTGCGAACAAACTGAGTGTGTTCGTTGATATATAGAATGAAGACTGGTTCTACCGCATAACGCAAATGAAGGTTGCAATGTAGCAACAGACTAAGAAATAAAGGACAAACTTGAACATGTATCCACCAACACTAAAAGGAAAATAGGACGTGGCGTGTGATTAAATCGAGCTTGAAAAGTGAAACCAAATGAACTGGTGCCAAGTGAACCCCTTGATAATACCCAAAAGAAAGAGGGAAGAATCACTAATTTATTTGCACAAGGACCCTCCTCTACTCGGGCGATTCATCATTTTAGGAAGATCCATTGCATCAGACCTTCTATGCAGCGGTGCTAATCGGACGTTGTTGACGCCAAGGCCTCCACCCCGGAAATAGGGGACGCCAATCAGGAACACGTTGACAGTGCCGATACATGTGTCAACCTCATCACACACCCAACAACAACTGCACGTTCACATCTTGTCCATAGACCCAACCTTGTGCTAATACCGAGAAACAACAGCATTAACCTCCATTGGAGCAGGTCCATCCCAACATGAAGTGGAACGAGAAAACGTGAAGTGCAAATGGGAGAGGTGACGACTTATATCGTTGTGCCAGCCTCAAAGCATCATCAAGAGTCACTGGAGCTAGTGTATGCACAAGCCCCATAAGGTCTTGACGAAGTGCTGGCCACAACATATCTAACTTGATGCGTTCTGACATTTAAATTCTGCACCTAGCAAAAGGCTCAGAAAGTAAACACCAAACTACATCACAACTCAAATGGCTACTGACGAATACAATGCAACTACTGAAAAGCATTATCACAGTTGTTCGCATATCTAAATGCATATTTGAAATTTCTGAAAGAATACTCCAATCTCCACGAGTTGCAACATCTAGATCATTGTACCACGTCCTTTGAAGACAAGTAGGAAACTCGCAAACATTGAGCACTGTCCCATAAATGATATGTAGCAACCACGTGAAATGGTCAAACCAATGGTACACATCATCTCCAGAATTTCCACGAAAGAAATTTGGTCGGACACGAGGGTTTGCAAGAGCATGAGGAGTATCTGGGCTGTGAATACTGTCATCAACTGATAATGATTGTTCAATTGCATCCGCATGGCATTTAGCAACTGCTCTACAAACAAAGGATTTGCATATTGTGGATCCATGGAGGAAAAAAGACAAAATCTCTAAAAAAGGAATAGACTTAAACAATGAAAAAGCTATATTAAGAAAAAAAAGAAATACAAATCTGAGTATCCATAAGGACAATTAGAGTTGCCTTTCACTTCCACCAATGTAAGAATCGGAATTAGAAATATGTATATATCATTAACCCAAAAATCCTAATTTTTATACAAAGCGAATGGTCTAAATTGAATCCAATTTAATGGTTATCAAAATCCACTATGGTAAAATAATATGTACACATGCAGCCATACACGGTGGATCTTACAGTATATATTAAAAACATGTTATCACTTGAATGGTTTAGACTTTTTTAAAAAGGAATTTCTTCTGGATTAAATGGTCTAATGTAAGAGATTAAATTTGAATTCTGTATAGTATTCTGAGGTATATTTTAAAATATAAAACAAATTTAAATTTTGCAAACATTTTATTGTTGAATAGCCCACGTGTTCAACACAACACGTGTTTAATATCCATGTGTTGTGTTTTATTATAACTGAATTATACCGATGTGTTGCGTTTTGTTTAATTAACTCATGAACACACTCGTGTGAAACTAATATAATATATAAATCTATGTATATACATTGTATAACACATGTTAGAGTTCAAAAGTTTAAATTTTATTAAAAATGATAAATATATAAAAATTTAAAATACTAACAATATCTTATGTAGATTATTAAACTTCAACTAATCAGGGTTAGGGCTAAGGTCACATTAAATTAAAAAGATTAAAAAGCTATTTTGTTTCAATTCATACATATTAAATAAGAGTACGATGATTTGTTTATTTTTTTTCAATTATTATGTAAAGAGGCATCCCATTAAAGAAGAATAATGTGCCACATTTTATAAATTTTGAAGGACTCACTTAAATCTAAAAGCTTTTTAAATATTTTCCGTGCCATTTATATAGTATATTTTAGGTAAATTTTATAGATGTGTGTGTGTGTGTTCATACATTATATAAATGTAAGAGGTATATTACATTATATATATATATATTACATAGATTCACAATTTCATATATATTATATTTAATGTTATAGTATATAGATTATATATAATGTTACATTAAAATATATAAACATTAAATATATATACATTATATACAAACATGGAAACATGTTAGTAAATTTATAATCTGTAATAGTTTATTATTTTTTACTTCATTGAGTTTGTTTATGGATATTTTATACTTCTCATACTTAAGAATTTATACTTGATTGAGAATTTTTTTGATTAATATAAATTATAGAGAGCCTGTGTGAATTTATTTAAATGATTATATAATAAGAAAGTACATTAAAGTAAGAACTTCATAGTTAATAAATGTTTAATTAAAAAAAAAGTGGTCTGGGCTAAATCAAATAATATAAGTTTAAGATATATTTTTATATTGTTTTATAAAATAGTGAATTATATATTAAAGTATTGAATGCATGAATAATTAATGTTAACATGTTTCATACATACTGGGACATTTAAGTAAATAAAAACTTTTTCCATTGCCTTTAATTTTTTCTACATAAATACCAGCTCAAGAAAATATAAATTATTAAAGAATTAAAATTTGATAGTTCTATAGTTTTATAAAATCTAATCCATTGTGAGTTTTAATTATTACTTGTATATGTAAGCACTTATAAACACATTATTAGTTGTATAAGTATGCACTTATAAACATATATATTTATATTTTATAGACCTTATTAAATATATATATATACATTTCACATAAATTAATAATTTTATTTACATAGTATAAAACACAAGACTTCCAAGTCCCTCCATGATTAGTTTGCAGTGACGGTCGACTCCTCCCTAACCCTCGTGAATTACATCTTACAAATATTTATTTATATATTTTTTAAAAAAGTTATATTCAATTTAAATATGTCTTTAGTTATAAAAACTATTGTAAGGGTTAATTTGTTTTTATAAATATTTTTTATATTATTATGTCTTCATATGAAAATGAATTTAAAGGATGCATTAATAATTAAACTAACGACTTATAAGCTTTATTTATATTATCTTTAAGAGTGGACATTTGTTTTCCTTATTTAAGTCTAATTGTGGAAATTATATAAACAATTATATATAACATTGCAAATCCTATGTATAGTGTATTGCACCAAGGGTTCCTCAAAGAGATTTCTAAAGAAATATCCTCATTATTCTTCTAAAGACATATATATATATTATATATAACTATAACAAGTGTTTGTTGCATATTACATTTGACTCCTATTTAAAGAATCTCCTTCTTTTGCGAAGAATGGCAAATATAATGTTCAACCATACTATATTATGAAAAATAAATTAAGTCAAAACAACATCCAGTGTTCTTATTTACAATAACAAACACTTAAAATTTATAAAGAAAGATAAAAAGAACTTTAAAAGATTTGATAATTAATTACTAAGTAAAAATTGTATAAATAAAAACTTCCACTTCAACCCACATAATTAACACTATCTCAAAAAATTGATAAACAAAAAGTTATGTCCAACAATTAATTCACTAAGTAGAACCTCAATTCAATATAATTAACATTATCTTAAAGAATTAATAAAGAAAAAGTTGTGTCCGATTAATAATTGCTAATAAATATGTAATTTACATTACGAAACCCAAACCAATAAGCTATGCCACATTGTTCAAGTGTGAATGAGTTAGTATAATTTAATAATATAATATCATTAATTTTCAACATTGTATAATAAAATATACTAAAACCCATAATATATTTCTTATGTTGACAATATATATTATAAACTAGTTAAACTAATTTGAATTAAACTAATGATTTTTTAATTTTTTTTAATTTACAATTTTGGAAAATCTTAATAGTATCATAAAGCTTTTAATTCCAATAAAAGAAAATTGATTTACTTTTATATTAACACTCTTACTAATAATTTATATCTCATAGATTTTGATAAAATTATAGAGTTATTTTTATAACAATTAAAGGAAATAAAAAAAGCTTTTTATTTACTTAAATTTCACACTCATTATAAACAATGAAAGCAACAAAAAGGATGCATTGGACATATAAAACAATGAAAATTTACAATAGTTATATTTATATTAAAATAACTTAAACCTCTTTTTTCATTATTAAACATATGTAATCTCTAAGGTATTCAACTTATTGATATATATTTAATTATTTAAAATTTACAAGGTCTCTCTATAATATATATTAATAAGAAAAATCTTTAGTGAAATAAAAATTATTAAGTATTATAAATTATAACCTAGTATCTATATAACAAACTTATTATTTGAAAGCATATACATGTCTAAGGAACTAGTATGTATACAATATGAAAGTAAATTTTATGTTCACATATAAATGTAAAAATCACTAAGTTATTAAGTTATTAAAAATTAGAAATATAAATATGTGGTAAGACTAAATGTGTATGTGAATGAGGCCGAGGAGGTAATAAAATGTTAAAAATTGAAGATATTACAGATTTAAAGTTTTAAGTCACTATGTAATAAGCACCTACATTATATGTGTGTGTGTGTATTGTAGTTATATAGAGAGTTTAAATGTAACATTTAAATTAAAATTGTATATGTTATAATTTTAAAATTAATTTGTATACAAGTTTGATTTAATGGTAAATAACATTAAGTATTTAAAGAATTAAAATTAAGTTTGAATTTATTGAGAAGTGTTATTATAGGTTAAATTTGGATTTTTTTAATGTTAAACTGTATTAAAAAGTTTACTAATTACAAAATTATAATAAAATATAAATAATTTACAATGCAACTTGAGATACATAAGGTATAATTTTAAAAAGTTAAAATAGAAAGTACTTATAATATTTATTATTATATAAGATAAGTATGAATAAATTACTTTTTAGAATTTATAGTAAAATTCTCTCATTTTAATAATTATTTAAAAGAATCAAATGTTTGGAAGTATTATATAAGGTGTTTTGACATTTTTTTTTAACTTTAGAGAGCAACTTATAATAGGTTTGTATAATAATTATTTATGATTATGATATATTATTTGATTTTAAATAAATATAAATTTTATTTTCAATTTAATGGCAAACAAGGATAACTGAACCATAAGTTTTATGTATATTTATTTAACATATGTATACTTTTTTTGAGAGAATATAAATACATAATATGTATACATATAAAATATGGAATAATACATTTAATATTTACATTATTTAGGGTAATCAAATAACATAAAATATATCTATGTAATGCTTATTGAAATTGTTCAATTTATGTATTTTTTAAGCACAAAGTATAATAAATATATATTTTTATTAATATATATTTTGAGTACATGCATGTGTATTTCCTTTGAATTACATAATAGTGATTTTATTAACTAGATGTGTATGTATGCACATACATGTTCCTTAATAAATTATATAATATTAGCTAGTATTTGTTTGTTAAATAAAATATATCTTTTACATATTAAAAAGTATTTTATCAATTATATTTTACTTGTTAATTGAATATATATGTTGTTTGTTATTCTTCTCTTTTAATATTATATTATATGTAACACTTATGTTTAATAATGTTTTGTGTTATATAATTTCTTTTTAATAATAATAATTATAATACCTCTTGTAATGTAATTATAGATAATCTATTGTATCTAAATTGCATATAACTGTAATGCAATTTATTACATATGTAAATACATACACATGTATGGACTCTTAACAAAACTTTGTGATACATGATTATTATAATTACATATAACATGATTATTTTGAAATTATTATCATAAGAAGTGGTATATTAAGATGAAATTATATCAATAAAAGCAAAACATACACACATGTGTTATACACGTGTGTATGTACACACACACACACACACACACATATATATATATATAATGAGATAAAATGAATATATTCGATTAACAATTGAAATGTGATAGCCAATAAGATTATATTAATATATATATTATGGTGTGTGTGTGTGTGTGTGTTGTTTAAGAATTAAAACATAACCGTATATATGTAATTTGTAAGGAGCACACATGTTAAATAGCATATATATTGAATTAATAAAATTGTTGATATTTGTATTTAGTAAAACATTTTGTTATTACTACGTTTGAAACGTCCAACTAGTAAAGAATGCATGCACGTGTTTTGAATGCATCCATGCTCCTTACATTATATATATATATATCCCTAGCAAATCTATTGTGAATGATTTAGATTTATTTTAATTTTAAATTTTATAAAATAATTAATAATTATAAAAAAAAGAATTAAATATGTTAAGTAATTTAGTAAACTCCGGGTATTAAGAAGCATGGAAAAAAAACATTACAAATACAATGCATAATAAAAGATATCCTATTTGTATTGTGTGTGTAATTGGAACATCTCCTTCAAAGTACCGTATATATATATAATATAGATATATATATCCCAGTGAAGCTTAAGTAAGTTGAGTTTATATAGCTAAATACAATTTTTAATTTTTTAATTAGTTTACTTTTCCTATATCGGTTGTAATTGTAATCTAACACAGGTTTCATCAATTCTAACTTAATCAAAGGATATTAAACTTGATTGTTAATTTAAATTTATAAAAGTGAAAAAATTAGACTATATCAAAAACTGGTCAAAGAATTGATAAAAAATCAGAAAATATATTGACGTATATATATATATATATTATATATATATATATAAATTTGATATATAGAATCGATGTAAATTCTAAACTTTCTTTTATTTTATTATAAAGCATTACGTATTTAAGTATATCCATGGCATATTCTGAGGTACCTTAACCCAAATGCACACAAAATAAAACATTCGCAGGTGCGGATATATATATATAATTCAAAATAGAAGCAGTGTCGGGATGAGAAGTTTTCCTGTAATACATGACTCTGGGCATATGCAGTGACCATTTTTATAGACAGGTATGTATGATGTGTACATGCGTACACACCATATTTACAAAGTGCATATGATAACAGCAATGTGCAGTAGTCCATGTATGTGTCTCACCTGTGTGTGTGTGATCAATAACAATAATCGTACGTCTACACATACCCATTTATTTGTAGCGACAGTGAGATGCCAATATATATAATATACATGATTCAATCTATCAAACAAATTCATCTAGAACTGCAGCCCATGGAGTATCTTCGTATCCTTGATGCTGGCCTTGATCTTTCTAGTTAGCTTAAGTGCTGCTTTTCTCCTCTCTTCAAGGAGAGTTGCCTTGTCAGGAACACTATGGATTGGTCCTTCTATTCTCAATCCGTCCGCTATCTTGGGTTTTGCACTCGTGATTTACTTCTTGTCTGATGAAGCCTTTCCTGTCTGTGTAAGTCCGTCGCACACTGCTGCTTCTGATGTATTCAATTGATGATGTGAAATTGGTGCCTGACTTGTGGTTTGCCCACCGGTTGAGTGTTGGGCCTCCCCCTCTTTATTGCTGGCTCTTGCTCAACACATCCGCTTCTCCCCAAATCCGCAGCGCATCTGCTTCTCTTGAAAATTGATGGCCTGATTTCCACCGGTTGAGTGTTGGGTCTCCTCCTCTTCATTTCTAACTCCGACTGCAGACATCCGCTTCTCTCAATTAGTGGTACTGACTCTAGGCATCCACTTCTTTCAATTGCTGGTTTCAACTCCTTGCATCCGCTTCTCTTCATTATTGGTTCTGAATCTGGACCTTCAGATTTCTTGATTACTGAATCCAACTCATAACTTCTGTTTCTTTGAAGAGGTGGTACATCCGGCCACCGATAGCATCTCATGAATCTCTCAGTAGCTTCTGCATCTACAGCAATTTCGATGTCGATTGGGAGAGATAAATCTCCCTCACCGTATTGGTGAACCTTCACTTCCCAACTCGGCTGCAACAACTGCATCTCCATCTCCGTGAATTCGTGAGGCCTCTTCCTCTTTCTGGAAGAAACACACGATCCACAATCTTATCGAGCCTCCTGCTTACCTGATGGTACTCCATAGTTTCTTCTCTCACTATAGCTTCCTCTCGATGCTCAGGCGTCTCAACGAAATGACTGCAACCCTAACCCTTTGGCCTTTTTTTAAATGTAACTTATACTTGGTATATCTGTTATTCGCAGCACGCACACACAAATTATATACATATGTATAAAAAATATTTATACATATATATAACAAACTATATATACAGAATGTTATAAATGTCTATACCAAAAACATTTTGCAGCAAAACAAATGGTATATTCTTTTATTCGTTTAATCTTATGCCATTGGTACTAATTAATAATTATTTAAGAAAATAAGAAAACATGATTACATTATATGAAATTGATAGGAAAACTGAAATTGAGAATAATACTTCTGAGGAATAATGTTAAATAGCTCATTGGTGTTGCATAATACATACAAAGGTATATGCATAGTTTCATATTAAATTTTACTGTAATTAATGAGGTAAGAGTTTAATAAAAAACTTTGAAGAATGTCTTAGGTGTTTAATTTTAAGGTAAATACAATTAATGTTTTTTTATTAATTTATAAATATATATGGTATGTATTTTTAATTATTTGTTAATTTAACTTAAATTAAAAGATATATTTTAGTAAAAAGAAACTATTTTCAATTAACATAGTTCAGAGCATATTAATAAGAATATGATACAAGATGGATGATTTGTTTATATTGTTTCAATTAATACGTAGTCTAAGAGAGCATCACATTAAAGAGGAATTTATATAATATATTTTAGGTATATTTTAAATTTGTAATATATATGTGTGTACATACTATATAAAATGATGTATTATATATTTATTACAAACAATTTCATATATATTATATATAATGTTATTATAATTATATTATATATATTATAAACATAAAAATAAATATTAATGTTTTTAATTATGTGTTAAATATGGATTAAGAGAACTGCATACATTGAAGACATATAATATTTTGCTTTTTTGTTACGTTTTTAATTAACCCGATATTTTATACCTGTCTTTGTATGTGTTATGACACGCACACGTCTATTATTTTTTAAGATCCGTATATGCTTGTATGTATACATATATACATGAATATATACAGGTTAGTACCTGCTTTAATAGACTTGATTGTATTGCAGCAACGATTGATTTTTTATAGTCCCATGCATCACAATAAATTTATTTTGTAGATTTGTATTTAGTAAAATATTTTGTTGTTTTAATTTTAAATTTTGTTTAATTATATGTTATAAACTCGGGTTTTAATCAAGAATATTCTTAGCATCAAATGACTAAGCATTTAGGTTTTAAACTTATACGAAGATTCGTTATTCGTAAAAGCCTTATGCCACGTGTCAATAAATTAAATTGAAAATGAATTAAACTTGATTTTTAATTAAACATTTAGAAAAGTGAGTTAAAAAATGACGAGAATTCTATGAAAACTCCAAACTCTTTTATTTAATTCTCTATATAATATAAGAGCACTACGCTAAGTATATTCATGGCATATTCCGAGGTCACTTTTTAAACCTAAACCCATTTTATATAGTATATTCCAGGTATTTTTAAATTTATAATACTATCCTTTACACTGGGGACGGGCTAGAGTTCAAGTGACACGCGTACACTTTCATATTTACATTTAAGTGGGATTAAACTACAATTGTAAATTATTAATTCATTTTTAATTAATCATAAAGAAATCTTTTTAATTTAATGGTTGTAAAATTTTTAAAATGTTTTTGAATTTGCTAAGATAACATTACTTATTTAGAGTTATGATAGTTCTTAAATTATAAGTATGTGTACTCAAGTGGCAAGCTGTGTGTATGTGTTTGTCTGTTTTTTAATTATACATTGTTAATTAATTATAATAATAATTAAATATTGTAATTTTAAGCATATGTTAGAATATTTTATTATATTTAATCTTGACTTTTCACATGGTCACTCATAAGATAATACCTCTCACAATCCACCACCTCTATATTATTATTTATGTTTTGTTTTGTTATAAATAATATACATACATTATATAAAGTAAATGTATAGTTTTAATTATTATATATATATTTCTTATATAGATTCTTATTTAGACAATTTCATGTGCATATATGTTCTTAATATAAAAAATATATTTTATATATTATAGATTATACATAATTTATAATAAAACATTATATATATTATAACATTTAAATTTGTATACATTATACACACAATCCAGCATCCCTCCCTTAATCATAGTTAATTAAATAAATTATTTTAATGTTTTTATATGCATTTAGAGATAGAAATTAAAATATAGAGTAACATCAATTGTGTGTCTATATATCACTATTTATGTTAATAACTTCCAAATTTTAATTAATTATCATTAATACAAAAAGGCTAGATTACGAAAGCGTCCCGAAACATGTTATATTTTATAAATTTATAATCTCTAATAGTTTATTATACCAAGTTTGCTTTATGTGTATTAATTTATAGGTTCTAATACTTACTAACACATACTCAATTAAGAATTTTTGATTAATATAAAATTAAATTAAAAGTTTAAATAACTAAAGAATGCTTCATTAAAATAAGAAATAAAAATGCTTGACTAAAAAAGTAAGAGGCCGAGGCTAATTCAAAAATATAAGTTTAACATATATTTTCATACTGTTGTATAAATTAGTGAGTTATATATTAAATATTAAATTATATTATGAATATTTTAATGTTAACATATTTCATTATATTTTTGTGGCCTTTATGTAAGTGGGTGGACATTTAAAAACATTTCCATTTCCTTTAAATTTTTTATACATTAATATTAATTTCAAGAAAGTATAAATATTAAGGAATTTATAATTTGAAAATTCTATAATTTTGTGCACATCTATCCACTGCGAATATTAATTATTTGAGTGTCCATTGTATATACATACACAATGTAAAAATAAGAGTTCCAAGTTCATCCTTAGTGTTGAGGACGGTCACTTACAAGGATGATACTTACGAGGAACTCATGATTATCTTTGGTGTCAAGAATAATATTTATCCTTATATTTTAAAATAATATATATATATTCAATTAAAATATAATAATAATTTTTTTATTTACAACTTTAACTTGTTTATTAATCATTTTTTAAAGTATTATGTTGTCTCACAAATTTCATGTACAATGGCATTTTTAAAGAAGTGTTGAGTCATCGTTTAAATGCAATATCATATTGCCTGTGCATGTATGGTATGATGTATAAATGCATAGTACTCATGCATGGCATGATGTATGCATGGGTATCATGCGATGCAAAATACTCATGCACATATTCTCCATTGTTCACTTTTGACCTAATTGGTTCACGAAGTGAAAAGTTATCTTACTTCGTGAGCAAGTTAGTTCATGAAGTGAAAGTCATCTTACTTCGTAAACAAGTTAATTCATGAAGTGAGATATTATATCACTTTGTGAGCATGTCAAATGACAAAGTGAGGTTCATTCTCACTTTACGAATCAACTTGCTCACAAAGTGAGTAACCATCTCATTTCGTGAGTCATACAGATTAACAAAGTGAACATTAAAGAACATGTATATGTTAAAAATCTGTCTAGATTTGACAAAAAGATTATTTTTTAGTGCTACAGTCTCATATCTATGTTTTCTTTTTATTGTGTTATAGCAACTCTGTATGTAATCTCTTTATTTATTTTTTTTACAATGTCATTAACTTAATTTGATTCTTAAAACCATCGTTCAAGAAATCGATTGCAATTTGAAGAGTGTGATTAATTAGTTTTCATGTTTCTTTATATATACTAGTTGATTTATAGGTTGAAAGAGTTTCAATCTGCTTTAAAAAGATGCCATGTGGTAAAGATTATATATTTGGTGTTTACAAACCAACTAAGGATTTGAGAAATAAGGCCCACTTCACACTTGGGTGACAAGTGTACTCGGTAAGTGTGAAAACTTCCGTTGATGTGGCATGACACTTACCCCCTCAATTTTATTTTCTACATAAAAATATTCTTAGTTTGTCACATTAAGGTCGTTGTAATCCCCATTTCTGCAAAATGAATTTTAGGATTGTTGCTTTGATTTGTTTGATCCTTCTAATTATTCAAGTAGTTGATCAGATATAGCTGCACAAGCAACTCTTTTTCATCAATATATTGGTTGTCTGGTATTTTTATTATTTTTTCAAAGAAAAAAAAGAAAATCAACCGTCGGATGAATATGGGCCTTGCCAAGGAGCCGAGCCATGGGTCAACATCTTTTGGAAAGTTTCACGGATAGAGCTTTCAAACAACGATTACGAGTTTCTAGAGGTACATTCAATTTTTTATGTGGTGCTGTTAGTTCATTAATGCAGAAGAAAGACACAAGACTCAAGAAAGCAATCCTCTTGAACATCGTGTATGTATTGCATTGACACATTTAGCTTCTGGAAGCAATCTTATGACTATTGGTGATGGTTTTGGTTGGAGAGTCTACTGCTTGGGGGAAACCATGGACTTCTGTGATGCTGTAAAGAGACTTTACACAAATTTACTATAATCTGGCCATCAGAAAGCAATAAGAAGAGTTTTTTGATGACTTTGAATCTTTGAAGGGCATACCCTACATTGTAGGAGCTGTTGATGGAGCCACATACCAATAGTTTCTCCTCAGCAAAATGACTACTACAATAGGAAGGGGTTTCATTCAATATTACTTCAACTTGTGGCGAACTCAAAATGTTTGATATGGATTACCATGTTGGCTGGGTTGGGAGTATCCACGATTGGACGTTGTTTAAGAGGACTGAAATTGGAGAACTTTGTGAGAGCGGTGGTTTGAAAGAATTATGTCTTGTTGGTGATGCCGCATATCCACCACGTACATGGATGCTAGTTCCTTACAAGGGATCTGCTAATGAAATATCTCGACAACAATATCATTGGAATTACTGTCAGTCTTCAACTAGAATGGCAGTAGAACGGGCATTTGGAATTTTAAAAGGCCGATTTTGAATTTTGTTGAAGAGAATTGATGTTAACCTCCAAAATGTACTTGCTGTGGTGAGAGCTTGTATCATACTTCACAACTTGTGTATAATTCACAAGGATAACTTTGATGACTCTTGGTTTGAGGAAGCTAAAGAGGAGTTATAAAGAATTATTGATGAAGCCAAAGATTTGGAAGGGCAAAGAAGTAGTTCAACTATTAACAATTCTCGGGATAATGCAAAACTTTTAGCGTCAAAGGCAGTAGCTCAAGCTTTGTATGAGTTGAAAAGAAGCACTTTTCAAAGTGATGTAGAAGACATAGATGAAGGAGATGGACAAAATGATGAAGTGATATCTCAAGCACAAATGGGAGTTCTTCGATGTGATGCTCTTGCTCGAGCTCTGTGGCTTAAAAATCTTGATTTATCTGAAAATAATGAAGAAATTTAATTAAATTATAAAAGTTTTACATTTTATTTATAAGAGCTCCCACGAGATTTGTCATCTGATCATAGAACTTGGAAGCTCTCTTAAGATGCTTTGCCAAGCTCCACAAGTTCCTTTCCAATAGAAACTAATTCCTTCATATTTGAATCGACTATCTTTTTTCCTTTTGAAGTAAAACTTGGAGTTGGAGTTGTAGATGCAGAAGCAGCAGCAACATTGGAAGAGTCTTTGGCAGCATCAACATTAGAAGAGTCATTGACTGCCTCTTCTTTTAGCTCTTCATCAGTTTCTCGAGCAGAAGCAGAGGAAACACAAGTCACATGAGCTCTTGTACTCATGTAACTATCCATAATCTCAAACCACTTATACTTTTCAGAGCACTCATTCCTAGAACGCTCGTTAGCAACCTTATCCTTTGTAGTCACTATAAATAGCCTGCCATTTCTTTCGACAAGCTTCAGTGTCTTTGTCAAAATCTGGACAAACAGATTTCAGTCGAATAAGAATTTTACCCCAGACATCCGCTCCCTGCTTTGGCTTGGCTAGCTCTTCACTCAAGTTGGCTCTTATGTGAATTAAATTCACAACCCAGTGATCCAGCCATCTGTTTCCTCTTGCTGGTATGGACTCCCCATCAAGCTTTGGCTTCTTTATATTTGTTTTATGAGTTTTGGAGGTATTCCTCTTTCCAACTATAAAAGAATTAATAATAGAAAATATTTATCAAAAAAATTATCTTACCTTTTTGAGCAGATGCATGAGTTTCAACAATCATATGTTGTTGCTAAAGGAAAAAGAAGCGGTGTGCACTGCGCTGAATCCATTATTTTGCCTCTATGCCCTAGCAAAAAATTCCTAATATTTTTATTTGTTGGTGCCAATTAATCTAGATTTAATCTATATCATTGATTTAAACACACTTGCCGGTTTAACATTTCACTTGCCGAGCAATAGTGCTCGGGAGAAACAACAAAATGACTTACTATGATGTGGTGCCACATTAACACCACATAGGATATACTTACCAATTATGTAGACGGTAAGTCAAGCCTAATGTGAACAATGGCAAGTCCATCGAAGGGTCAAAATTGCTTTGATTGACTTATCAGGTGACTTGCCGGCACTAGTGTGAAGTGGGCCTAAGAATGCAATTCTTAAACAAGATGGTATTGATAGACATGGTTGCCTAAGATTTTTTTGGGTTCATGGATCTCTTCAACTATGTGGGTTATCGTAGCCTACAATATGACACGATAGAGAACATTGCTGAACAATTAAGAACCAACCGTGCAACTATGTACCGTACTCTGCAAGCTCACAACTAAGCTGGTGTCTTTACATCCAAGAATGTTATTGATGTTGCAGAGATGCTTACTGTTTGTTGTAGTTGGTTGAGGTTTTGTTATGGCCATGAACATATTGTATAGAGTAGGACTTAAGACTTTAAAAGATTTTTAAATCAACAGGCCATAAAGATTCAGAAGAAGAAAGGGATTAAGAGAAGGAACTATTTTCAACGCTCAGCAATGGTGGTAGTGCACATTGACAATAGACATTAAGTATGCTATTGGCTATGGAGTGTTTATTGTATGAACTAGTCACACAATAAATGCTCTAGTACGACATGGTATAACCGAATGATGTTTTCTTCATTTTTTTCAAGTCATTACAAGTTGAAGCATTATGGTATATATACACACGCCATCATAAATGGTGGCAAGTTACATTGTGATAGCAAGGGTGGCCGCATGGAAGAATGTAGATATTGTTTTCGATGTCTATGCTGAATGGTGGAGAAGTTTGAATGAGCAAAGATAATATAATTTAATTTTGCAAAGGAGTTTGGTTTTGTGGAGGAAGACATGAATAATTCGTGGCCCGGAGAATGAGCTTTCATTTATGGCGATAGTGTACACAACCAAGTATGACAATTTGCAATGCAAAATTAAATGGTATTTATGATAAACTGTATTGTAATGTATAAAGTGCATATGGAGGGACTTATACAATCACGTCACAAGCTTTTATAAAGACTTTCTATACAAGCTAGAAAAGTTTAACATTTTAAATCCTAAGAACAAAATTTACATGCATTATTATCATTTTAAAATTGTTGGTAAAACTTACACAAGGTAATAACAAACAACAAGTGTCCTAAATATCAGTCTTCTAGACAACTCATGAAATTTTTTGTCCATTGGAAAGGGAGTTTGGGTAATAAACTATTATTTCCCAACATTACTTACTATCCTATATAGCGTACACAACTAACATTTTGTTGCATGATCATTCTTTTTTTTTACAACAAAACTAATTGTTAAAGCAAAGGTCGTACTTATACAACTTCCAAACGACTTTATTCTACTTCAGGTAAAATAAAAATGAATAAGTCTTATTATTTACTTAAAGTTTTTGTAGGATTTTTAAATTATTTAAGATTTAACATATAAGATGTATAATATGCATGTCTTTGAGTTTGATAAGAGATACAATATCATCATGGATCTCACGTTGGAGTGTATATTGGCCCAACAATTAAGAAAATCACTGAAGGAACGCATTGTGTCAGAGTTTTAACCCAAAGGGCCAACATGTGGCTGCCAGGTGGCCATTCGACGTCATCACCCTGTGTGAGCAACGCTAAGTTTCCCAAAACAACCTCAACGACCCCTAGGGTTAGACTCTAATGCCCAAGTGGACAGGAGACATAGGGTTTAGCCTAAGTCTCCCTAGAATGTCTGCCCCCAAAACCCTTGAGGGATAACCCTAATTGACTTAGGGTTTAGCCTAAGTCTCCCTAGAGTGTCTACCCCCAAAACCCTTAAGGGATAACCCTAGTTGACTTAGGGTTTAGCCTAAGTCTCCCTAGAGTGTCTACCCCCAAAACCCTTGAGGGATAACCCTAGTTGACTTAGGGTCTTGCCCTAGAAGACCTAGACAGGCTCATGCCCTAACCCTCATCAAGGAGACATGTGTTCCACACATACCCCCATGACAGAGCTAAGGCATCGTCACTTACCCTTGAGGAATCACCCTCATCCGGGAGTACAACCCTTTAGGGCGACAAGGGGTACCTTGAACCATGACTAACCCCTAAGGGTTTGAGTGGCCAAGTCATACCCTAGACCTAGGGCTAGTACTTAGTGAGGACACGAGTGTGCGCCGTAGGCGGACACGAATGTTCTGCTAAGCAAACTCCCTAAGGCTAGGTTTGGGATAACCCTAAGCACATGACCTTGCGAGTGCCTCACGAAAGGGCTCCTGCTAACACACTTAGGTTGTTCAACCTTTGAATTCCAAGGGGAACACTCCCCTAGCCAAGTGTGCCAAAGCACACCTAGTTATGAGACCTAACCTCCCTTGAGCGGATGCCCAAGGCTTAGCACCCTAGTGCAAGCACAAGCATGTCTGTTTGTTAAAGTATCCAACTCCTTGGCGACTAGCCCATGACATAACCCCAAAGGGCGTGCCTCGGGCGTTGTACCATGTGACGTTTAGCCCAGTGTCACATCTCCATGTGACACTGCCTTCCCCGATGTGGGCTATCATGCCATAGCCCTTAGATTCGAGAGTTGCACCAAATGCCGCAAACGTGGCTCCTAAATGCCAACTCTAGAACCCCTTAGTGAACCCTCAAGAACTGGTAACGTGAACTTGTGAAACAAGATCCCACGCCCACAGTTGGACAAGGACACGGATGTGCCTTGCTTGGCAATGAGTACTATACCTGTCACGACCCGATACAGAATACAGGATTCCGGATACAGGACATGGGTTGCAGGACTTTCCTACAGGATTCCGGATACAGGATATGGGTTGCAGGATTTTCCTACAGGATACTCCTACCAGGATTCCGGACACAGGATTCGGTTGCAGGATATTCCTACAGGATATGCCACAGGATATGCCTAGAGGATAAGGGACATGTGGACTCATCTTAGCCTCTGCATGCATGCAATCACTTTTGCATGCATGCAACCACTTTTGCATGCATGCCTAGATTAGCTCTTGGAGTTGTGAGCATAAAAGCTCCGACCTAATTGTTGTACAATCAGTTACTATCAACACCAGTCTTACTACGATCAATCTTGTCTTGTCTTGTTTCTGTCCTGTTCCTGTCTCGCTCCTATTTCCTGTCCTGTTCCTGGATCCTGTCCTGCTCCGGGATCCTGTCCTGTTCCTGTTTTGCTCCCGGATCCTATCCTGTGCTTTCCTGTCTTGCTCCCGGATCCTATCCTAATCCTGTCTACTCCTAGATCCGTCCTGTTCCTATTCCTGGTTCCTGTCCTGCTCTCGGTCCTGTTCCTGAGTCAAGCCTTCATGTCCTTGGAATCCTGCTCTCTTCCTGTTTCCTGGATCGTGGCTTGACAGTTTGATAGTAACTGCTTCATAGTTCTCCGTTTTCCAGCTACCTTTTTCTTGATTCCTTTCCTTCATTTTCCTCCTTTTTTCTTTCCTAGATCATGGCTGATTTTGAGCATTTTCAACACGAGCACCAAATGCTACTTCATGAGCTGGCCACTTTGCGCCAAGTGGTCACCGACCTGCAAGGTTCCACCACTGCGGCACATGCAGCTGCTGATGCATCCTCCAAGGCTGCTGCGCAGGCTCTCTCCCAGGCATCGGTGGTTTCCTCTTCATCAAACTTTTCTTCGGAGCCGAAGGTTAGCATGCCAGAGAAGTTCAGTGGTAATCGTGCCGATTTCCAAGGTTTCCTGAATCAGATCCGACTCTTGATCCGTATGCAACCACGGCGCTACTCGACTGATGCTCAAAAGGTGGGTCTTTTGGCATCCTTACTAAGTGGATCTCCACGGGCTTGGGTTGCCCCCTTGCTGGAGCGTGACGATCCACTGATGGAAGACTTTGAAGGTTTCGTGGCTGCCTTTGAAGCCTGTTTTGGAGATCCTGATAAGTACCGTTCTGCATGCACGAAGTTACGGAAGCTCACTCAAGGATCCCGACCAGCTTCCGTCTATGCATCCGAATTTCAGCAACTTTGCACGAACATTCCATGGGACGAGACTGCATTGATCGAACACTTCCGTTTTGGGTTGAGGGACGACGTGAAGGACCTTCTCCTTACGTTACCGGATGCCCAAACATTAGCGGAGATCATGCAACAAGCTGTTCGTTGCGACAACCGTTTGTTCGAGCGTCGTCAGGAAAGATCCCGTCAACAGTTCCTGCAAACCAATCCTACAGCTGTGGTACATGTTCCTGCACCACCTTCTGGAGTAGTTCCTATGGAGGTTGAGAAATCCAAGCGTGGCTCTCTTTCCGCTGCCGAGAAGCAACGTCGTCGCAGTGAGAACCTGTGCTTGTATTGTGGTGGAGCAGGACACAAGGTGGCAGATTGTCCTATTAAAGCCAGGAACTTCAAGACGCGTGAAGTCGAAGCCGAAGTTCAGTCGGAAAACTCCAATGTCCACTTCGTCTAGGAGCCGCGAAGTTGGACGTAGGTGCAGGCTCCATTGGTGCTGCTCATACCATCCCGTCACTTAAGTTTCCTGTACACATTCATCTTAATAATCGAGAGCTCATGGAGTTTGCCTTGTTAGACACTGGTGCAAATGCATGCTTCATGGATGACACGTTTGCAACTCAACATGGCATTTCGGTGGTGAAGTTGAAGCGTGCAGTTCCTGTAGAGGTGGCCGATGGGCGTCTAATTGCTTCCGGTGCAGTTACCCATGCTACCGAACCTCTCTCCTGCAGGTATGGCACATTCAACTGTTCAATTTCCTTCAACTTGATCAAGACTCGGTCGACTCCCATCATTTTGGGCATGCCATGGTTCGTTGTTGCAAATCCGCAGATCGACTGGAGGTCTAGGACACTCACGTTTTCCTCTCCAACTTCTAGGATCAATCCTGTACCTTCCTGCGTGCAGGATACATCCTTAGTATCTGAGGCAGTACAAGCTACAGGATTGACCGTACCTGTTCCTGTACCAGTGTTGAAGACTCCTCCTCGACAGGATTCACCTCATGGCAGTTCCTCAGCACATCCGCAGGCTCTCCCCATTCCTGTAAGTTTGCGGTGTCCTGTACAGGGTTCTTCCAATCCTGTATCAGTGTCGAAGGTTCCTCCTCAACAGGATCCACCTCCTGTTGATTCGTCAGCACATTCGCAGGCTTCTTCCACTCTTGCGCAACCACGGACTCCTGTACAGGATTCTTCCAATCCTGTACACTCACGGTGTCCTGTACAGGATTCTTCCAATCCTGTACACTCATCAACAACCACACAGGTTTTTTCCAATCCTGCTTCTTTCTGTTACCCTGCCTCTGTTCCATCCCCCAAGATCCTTCCTCTTTTTCAGTCACAGCTCCCTCCTTCTCCTCTCCGAGTTCTTACCACTACCATGCATGAACTCGCCACTGATCCTGCCCCCTTCCACCTTTTTGCTTTTCAAGTAACTCCTACGTCCTCTCCTACCTTTCCTGTATCCGACTCCCCTGTTTTTTCTCCTTCTCCTTCTCCTTCTCCTCCTTCTTCCCTACCATCCAAGTACCACGACTTTAAGGACGTTTTTGACAAGCACAAGGCTGCAGTTCTTCCTGTTCACAGGTCCTACGACTGTCCTATTGATCTTGCGGAAGGAAAGACTCCACCATTCGGACCGATCTATGCATTGTCACCCACAGAGTTGGAGGTTCTTCGTCAATACATCGAGGACAACTTAGGATCCGGCTTCATTCGTCACTCAAAGTCCCCTGCAGGAGCTCCTATCTTCTTTGTCAAGAAGAAGGATGGGAGTTTACGTTTGGTGGTGGACTACAGGGGTTTGAATCAAGTCACCATTCGGAATCGGTATCCGTTGCCATTGATCCCGGAACTTCTCGATCGGCTGCGAGGGGCAAAGGTGTTCACGAAGATCGACTTACGAGGAGCCTACAACCTTGTACGGATTCGTCCCGGCGATGAGTGGAAGACTGCCTTTCGTACAAGGTATGGACATTTTGAGTACACGGTAATGCCTTTCGGCCTTACCAATGCCCCAGCTGTATTCCAACACATGGTGAACGACATTTTCCGTGACTTCTTGGACCAGTTTGTGGTGATCTACCTCGACGACATCTTGATTTTCTCCAAGGACCAGGCGGCACATGACAAGCATGTACGACTAGTTTTAGAGCGGCTTCGCGAGCATGGCCTGTACGCGAAGTTGGAGAAGTGTTTTTTCGATAGGGATTCGGTGGAGTTCTTGGGCTACATCGTCTCTCCTGCTGGCGTTTCCATGGACATGCACAAGGTGAAGACCATCGTGGAGTGGGAGAGGCCCAAGTCGGTACGAGATGTACAATGTTTCCTTGGCTTTGCAAACTTCTACAGGCGGTTCATACAGGACTTCTCCAAGCGTGTACTTCCACTCACAGAACTCACCAAGCGCACAGGACTTTTCTCTTGGTCCGACAAGGCGGAACACGCGTTCACAACACTCAAGGACGTTTTCACGACAGCTCCGATTTTAGCACATCCTGACCCTTCTCATCCTTTCTTCATTGAAGCAGATGCCTCGGATTTTGCAGTAGGATCCGTCCTATCGCAAGTTGGAGAGGACAAGTTGCTTCATCCTGTAGCCTTTCACTCTCGTAAGTTCCTGTCGGCGGAGATCAACTACGAGATTCATGACAAGGAACTCAAGGCCATTGTGGATTCGTTTGAGGAATGGCGGCATTTCCTGGAAGGTGCTGCACATCCTGTACAAGTTCTTACGGATCACAAGAACCTGGAGTACTTTCAAACGGCTCGGGTCCTCAGTCGGCGACAGGCTAGGTGGGCAGAGTTCCTATCACGTTTTGACTTCGTCATCGTCTACAGGCCCGGCTTTCGGAATGGCAAGGCGGACGCATTGTCTAGGCGCTCTTACCTTGCACCAAGCCCGGGCGATCCTGCATTTGACGGTCAAAGGCAAGTGTTGTTGGGTCCTGATCGTTTCCGGCTTGCGGCACTGCAGGTTCATCAGGCTCCAGCAAATTCAACACTCCTACAGGACGTTCGTTCGCAGTTGCCTACAGACGACTTGGGAAAGAATGTGTTCTCACACATTCATCCTGACGTTGCAAGTTCCTCTTCCTCCAGTTCCCGTCCAGACTACAACCTATTCACCATACAGGATGGACTCCTGTACCGGGAAGGTCTCCTGTACGTTCCTGTTGGTATTTCTAGGACTCGTGTGGTACAGGATTGTCATGATACCCCGGCTACAGGACATTTTGGTGTGGCCAAGACAGTGGAATTGGTGACTCGCAACTATTGGTGGCCTGGGTTGCGAGGTTTTGTGGAGAGGTTTGTACGGAGTTGTGACACTTGTAGCAGGTCGAAGATGCCTCATCATGCACCCTCTGGTCTTCTTCGTCCTCTTCCTGTTCCGTCTGCTCCTTGGAGATCCATTTCTATGGATTTCCTCACAGATCTTCCTCCTTCCCGTGGATTTGATGCAGTTCTTGTGGTGGTTGACCGTTTCACCAAGCAGGCTCATTTCCTACCCTGCAACAAGACAGCTACAGGTCAGACAACTGCCGAGTTGGTGATCCGCGAGGTGTTCCGACATCATGGTCTTCCTGAGAGCATTGTTTCCGATCGAGGTCCACAATTCATGTCCAAGTTTTGGCGAGGTGTATCCTGAAGAAAGATCCGCTTTGACCTGTAGACTCCGAAGAAAGCTCTCGCCTTTATTATAGATTAAGCTACTTATAGTTGTATATGTGCATATATGGAAATTTCTGGTAATATTTGTAAAGATTCAGTAAATACACATTTATATATATTGCCAAGAACAATGTACTCTCGTGTACTATATGGAAGTACACGCTTGGAGAAGTCCTGTATGAACCGCCTGTAAAATTTGCAAAGCCAAGGAAACATTGTACATCTCGTACCGACTTGGGCCTCTCCCACTCCACGATGGTCTTCACCTTGTGCATGTCCATGGAAACGCCAGCAGGAGAGACGATGTAGCCCAAGAACTCCACCGAATCCCTATCGAAAAAACACTTCTCCAACTTCGCGTACAGGCCATGCTCGCGAAGCCGCTCTAAAACTAGTCGTACATGCTTGTCATGTGCTGCCTGGTCCTTGGAGAAAATCAAGATGTCGTCGAGGTAGATCACCACAAACTGGTCCAAGAAGTCACGGAAAATGTTGTTCACCATGTGTTGGAATACAGCTGGGGCATTGGTAAGGCCGAAAGGCATTACCGTGTACTCAAAATGTCCATACCTTGTACGAAAGGCAGTCTTCCACTCATCGCCGGGACGAATCCGTACAAGGTTGTAGGCTCCTCGTAAGTCGATCTTCGTGAACACCATTGCCCCTCGCAGCCGATCGAGAAGTTCCGGGATCAATGGCAACGGATACCGATTCCGAATGGTGACTTGATTCAAACCCCTGTAGTCCACCACCAAACGTAAACTCCCATCCTTCTTCTTGACAAAGAAGATAGGAGCTCCTGCAGGGGACTTTGAGTGACGAATGAAGCCGGATCCTAAGTTGTCCTCGATGTATTGACGAAGAACCTCCAACTCTGTGGGTGACAATGCATAGATCGGTCCGAATGGTGGAGTCTTTCCTTCCGCAAGATCAATAGGACAGTCGTAGGACCTGTGAACAGGAAGAACTGCAGCCTTGTGCTTGTCAAAAACGTCCTTAAAGTCGTGGTACTTGGATGGTAGGGAAGAAGGAGGAGAAAGGAGAAGGAGAAGGAGAAAAAACAGGGGAGTCGGATACAGGAAAGGTAGGAGAGGACGTAGGAGTTACTTGAAAAGCAAAAAAGGTGGAAGGGGGCAGGATCAGTGGCGAGTTCATGCATGGTAGTGGTAAGAACTCGGAGAGGAGAAGGAGGGAGCTGTGACTGAAAAGAGGAAGGATCTTGGGGGATGGAACATAGGCAGGGTAACAGAAAGAAGCAGGATTGGAAAAACCTGTGTGGTTGTTGATGAGTGTACAGGATTGGAAGAATCCTGTACAGGACACCGTGAGTGTACAGGATTGGAAGAATCCTGTACAGGAGTCCGTGGTTGCGCAAGAGTGGAAGAAGCCTGCGAATGTGCTGACGAATCAACAGGAGGTGGATCCTGTTGAGGAGGAACCTTCGACACTGATACAGGATTGGAAGAACCCTGTACAGGACACCGCAAACTTACAGGAATGGGAAGAGCCTGCGGATGTGCTGAGGAACTGCCATGAGGTGAATCCTGTCGAGGAGGAGTCTTCAACACTGGTACAGGAACAGGTACGGTCAATCCTGTAGCTTGTACTGCCTCAGATATTAAGGATGTATCCTGCACGCAGGAAGGTACAGGATTGATCCTAGAAGTTGGAGAGGAAAACGTGAGTGTCCTAGACCTCTAGTCGATCTGCGGATTTGCAACAACGAACCATGGCATGCCCAAAATGATGGGAGTCGACCGAGTCTTGATCAAGTTGAAGGAAATTGAACAGTTGAATGTGCCATACCTGTAGGAGAGAGGTTCGGTAGCATGGGTAACTGCACCGGAAGCAATTAGACGCCCATCGGCCACCTCTACAGGAACTGCACGCTTCAACTTCACCACCGAAATGCCATGTTGAGTTGCAAACGTGTCATCCATGAAGCATGCATTTGCACCAGTGTTTAACAAGGCAAACTCCATGAGCTCTCGATTATTAAGATGAATGTGTACAGGAAACTTAAGTGACGGGATGGTATGAGCAGCACCAATGGAGCCTGCACCTACGTCCAACTTCGCGGCTCCTAGACGAAGTGGACATTGGAGTTTTCCGACTGAACTTCGGCTTTGACTTCACGCGTCTTGAAGTTCCTGGCTTTAATAGGACAATCTGCCACCTTGTGTCCTGCTCCACCACAATACAAGCACAGGTTCTCACTGCGACGACGTTGCTTCTCGGCAGCGGAAAGAGAGCCACGCTTGGATTTCTCAACCTCCATAGGAACTACTCCAGAAGGTGGTGCAGGAACATGTACCACAGCTGTAGGATTGGTTTGCAGGAACTGTTGACGGGATCTTTCCTGACAATGCTCGAACAAACGGTTGTCGCAACGAACAGTTTGTTGCATGATCTCCGCTAATTTGGGCATCCGGTAACGTAAGGAGAAGGTCCTTCACGTCGTCCCTCAACCCAAAACGGAAGTGTTCGATCAATGCAGTCTCGTCCCATGGAATGTTCGTGCAAAGTTGCTGAAATTCGGATGCATAGACGGAAGCTGGTCGGGATCCTTGAGTGAGCTTCCGTAACTTCGTGCATGCAGAACGGTACTTATCAGGATCTCCAAAACAGGCTTCAAAGGTAGCCACGAAACCTTCAAAGTCTTCCATCAGTGGATCGTCACGCTCCAACAAGGGGCAACCCAGCCCGTGGAGATCCACTTAGTAAGGATGCCAAAAGACCCACCTTTTGAGCATCAGTCGAGTAGCGCCGTGGTTGCATACGGATCAAGAGTCGGATCTGATTCAGGAAACCTTGGAAATCGGCACGATTACCACTGAACTTCTCTGGCATGCTAACCTTCGGCTCCGAAGAAAAGTTTGATGAAGAGGAAACCACCGATGCCTGGGAGAGAGCCTACGCAGCAGCCTTGGAGGATGCATCAGCAGCTGCATGTGCCGCAGTGGTGGAACCTTGCAGGTCGGTGACCACTTGGTGCAAAGTGGCCAGCTCATGAAGTAGCATTTGGTGCTCGTGTTGAAAATGCTCAAAATCAGCCATGATCTAGGAAAGAAAAAAGGAGGAAAATGAAGAAAAGGAATCAAGAAAAAGGTAGCTGGAAAACGGAGAACTATGAAGCAGTTACTATCAAATTGTCAAGCCACGATCCAGGAAACAGGAAGAGAGCAGGATTCCAAGGACATAAAGGCTTGACTCAAGAACAGGACCGAGAGCAGGACAGGAACCAGGAATAGGAACAGGACGGATCTAGGAGCAGGACAGGATTAGGATAGGATCCGGGAGCAAGACAGGAAAGTACAAGATAGGATCCGGGAGCAAAACAGGAACAGGACAGGATCCCGGAGCAGGACAGGATCCAGGATCAGGACAGGAAATAGGAGCGAGACAGGAACAGGACAGGAAACAAGACAAGAGGTGCTGTCACGACCCGATACAGAATACAGGATTCCGGATACAGGACATGGGTTGCAGGACTTTCCTACAAGATTCCGGATACAGGATATGGGTTGCAGGATATTCCTACAGGATACTCCTACCAGGATTCCGGACACAGGATTCGGTTGCAGGATATTCCTACAGGATATGCCACAGGATATGCCTAGAGGATAAGGGACATGTGGACTCATCTTAGCCTCTGCATGCATGCAATCACTTTTGCATGCATGCAACCACTTTTGCATGCATGCCTAGATTAGCTCTTGGAGTTGTGAGCATAAAAGCTTCGACCTAATTGTTGTACAATCAGTTACTATCAACACCAGTCTTACTACGATCAATCTTTGTCTTGTCTTGTTTCCTGTCTTGTTCCTGTCTCACTTCTATTTCATGTCCTGTTCCTGGATCCTGTCCTGCTCCGGGATCCTGTCCTGTTCCTGTTTTGCTCCCGGATCCTATCCTGTGCTTTCCTGTCTTGCTCCCGGATCCTATCCTAATCCTGTCTTGCTCCTAGATCCGTCCTGTTCCTATTCCTGGTTCTTGTCCTGCTCTCGGTCATGTTCCTGAGTCAAGCCTTCATGTCCTTGGAATCCTGCTCTCTTCCTGTTTCCTGGATCGTGGCTTGACAATACCTAGCTTGACGTGGAGGAGGAGGTTGGAAACAAGCCTCAACCTCTGCCTCTTGGAACGTGCATTCCGACAAGACCTCCCATGCTTGGATTCGCCAACGTTAAGGGTAAGCTACCTCAAAGGTGGGACGTACCCCTAGCATCTGGAAGTTAGGGCGGCACAATAGAGGGTTGTGCCTTAACGACACAAGCTAAACCTTGCACCGACAGAAGAGCAACGAACTCAGTCATAAACCCAGGAGCTCTCCTACTACATACTACTTTATTTATGTGAGAGAGACCCCCCCCCCCTGTTTTCCTGTTTACATAAGTGGGCTAGCACTGAAATCTCATTTCCAAAGGGAATATACTTGGTGAGTTATCCATTAACCCTAAACCCTAACCTGTCAAACCTGGGGATATTTCTAAGCATATCCGACATGCGAACTCACCGGAACTAGCCATTAATTCAACTGGGACACAAAAAACCAAGGTAAGAGTTTTTTAAATGGAAGTGCTAGCTTCGCCCAGAGTTTCTTGCAAATACTTAATGACACCCGGCCGGACCATCATTAGATATCCAAGTGCACTAAGCGGGCATGTTTCTTCTATACCTAGGGCTTATCAATATAGTACAGTAGGTAACAACAGTCAACGTCCAAAGTAAAGAGGAGTCATAGTAAAAACTATGACACATTGCACATGTAATGCAAGAAGATGATGACTAAGTAATTGTTTGTGAGAGGTTACAGATAGTTATGAATCATATAAATTTAAACTTGCATAATATGAATGTAGACTAATTTAGAAACTAATTTAACGAACTAAACTAATATCATGATGTGTATTTTAGCTCATGTAGTGGATATGTTAATCTCATAAAGTAATCATTAATCTTAAGCATGGGATGCTAATCTTACTTAGTGAATGCTAATCTCATAAAATGATCACTAATATTAAGCAGGGAGTGCTAATTTTAAGAAGTGAAAAATAATCTTTAGTAACAGTTTAACAGATGCTAAACTCACGAAAGTGGTCTTTAATTTTCATAAAGTGAACTAATTTCACAGTTTATATTTTAATATTACATAGTGAACAAACTAATATCACAGAGTGAATGTTAATCTTATGAAGTGGACATCTAATCCCACAAAGTATATGATAATGACTTTAATTTCACGAAGTGGATGTTAATTTCACAAAATGAAAACTAACCTCACGAAGTTTAATTTAAGCATGCGCAATTAATTCTAATCTCACTAAGTGAACACCAGTGTAATTTAAGCTTAGGTAGTTGATGTTAATCTCACAGAGTCAATATTAATTTCACAAAATGGACGATAATCTTACACAATGGATTTCAATCTTATGAAGTGTACTTCAATCTCATGAAGTGTACATTTCACAAACTGGATTAGTGTCTGACGCAATGGAAATTAATGTGTACAATAATCTCATAAAGTAAACATTACTCTCAATGTTGTACCCAAAATCTCATGTGGGCCGAGAATGCACAATTCCAAATGTCTTTTATCATTAAATTCTTTTAATAAATGCTTAAAAATACTCAAATGTGCATGCCATAATCCTATTGGATGTTAAAATTTTGATTTAGGGTTTATGAGTTTGATGAGTTGCAACTGATTAAGAGGGACATGATTATGTATTCAAATGCAATGAATCGTCCTCCTTCACAAAGCATTGTGCCTATCACGTGTGTGTTGGTTATGACTTCCCCATTGAATATTACTTCAGCACTTCATAATTAGTATAATGAGGATTAATGTCAGCACAAGTCCTTGAATGAAGATTATTCAATATGCCTTGATAGATTCATAGAAGTAAGCAATTACTAGCTTGGTTGTGGACATTCCTATCATATTACATGCTTGTTTACTTTATTGTTAAGCAATAACAAATGTGCACATGCATGTATGTAATACATGATTAGACATGGTTGCACCTTGGCCTACCTAGAAACTATGTTATTTCAAAACTAGTTCCATCGTATCAAGTTCAACAGCCTGATGAACTATGATTGATTATGGAGGGGTATTATAGAGGGTAAAAGAAAAGATTATGATTGCAAGTCGCAATGCTCAAGATCAAAAATAGATCCACCAATATCAACTGCATGAGATGGCATATTATCCTTAACATGTTATAACCTGGTATCTAGATGATATAAAAGGTTAATAACACTAAACCAAATTCCATCACTTGATTTTAATGAGTGATTTATTTCTTAATTGTAATTATGATTAAAAATAATGCTTTTAGTGAATATTGAAACAAAATACATGAGAGTAGCTAGTAATTGCCATGAAATTATGTGGATTATCCAAGAAAATATAGTTTTTGTACAAACCAGTGTAATATATTAGTTTAATTTTTTAAAATTTGTGAAAAATTGAGGCTAATTATGTAATATATTAGTTTAATTTTCTGAAATTTATGACAAATTGAAGCTAATTGGAACTGAATGTATAAATTAATATTATTACCCTACAAAGTAAGGTTCGAAGACCACAAAGTGAGTCTCCAAATAGGACTCAATTTGTAAGAGTGAAACAAAGCCAACAAAGTGAGACACTCAGCCCCCTAGCCCATGAAGTGATACTCCAACCACACAAAATAAGACTCTTTTCTTACAAAGTGAGACTTTGTCAGTATAAAGTGAGACTCTTGCACTATGAAGTGAAACTAATGTGATCTGCCATACCCACAAAGTGATTTGCCATGCATACAAAGTGAGTCTCTTATCCCATGAAATGAGCCTTCTAATAACTGCTTGTAACTTGTCCAAACACCAGGATTCATTACATATAAGCATGTCTGGTGCTCAGTATGAGGACGACTTCCTCGATGTGATGAAAGCAGTGATATATGCCATAGTAAAAAAATGCTACGGATTAGTAATTAAACTAGATTAATAATTAGTAAATTAGTAATTAAATTAGTAATTAAACATTTCCATAGCATTTTTCAATTACGGATTTAATCACTGGATGAAAGTGTTGTTATGTTGATTAGAAATGTCTTTCGTCATTGATTGAATCTAAACTTACATAAACGAAACAAGGACATTGTTTAACATCACAGTAGCCAGGGGTATAGCCCCGATTGCCATGGATAATGTATCATCAAATAATGGGATGGGAGGTGCTACAATATCTACGGTAGTTGTCAGTGTTTTGCCATAGTGGGCATTGGAGGTTTGATTCAATAGCACCTTATCCAAATTTCTATTAATAATTTCTAACTTTTACCTCATTTTATCTACAAAATCCAATACATGGATATACCCAACAATAACCTACTTCCTCAACCTTCTTCTTTTAAGATACAAGTTATTAGTTAGGTGGCTTAGGAGGCTTATGAGCTTATGAGCCTTAAATGTTAAACTATATTAAAAAGTTTAATAATTATGAAATTATAATAAAATAATAAATAATTTACAGTGCAACTTAAGACATGTATTATTTAAAAAGTTAAATAGAAAGTACTTACAATATTTATTTATTTATATAAAATAAGTATAAATAAGTTATTGTTTGGGATTTTAAGTAGTAAAATTCTCTCATCTTAATAAATATTTAAGAGATAATAGATGTTTTAGAGATATTATATAAGGTGTTTTAACATTTATTAAATTTAAAAAGGAAGTTGATAAAAGAGAGTTTCTTAGCAAATTAATGATTCTAAATAGGTTATATAATATATTTACAATTAAAATATAATATTTAATTTTAAATAAATATATAAGTTGGTTATATATAGTGTATAGTTTTTTTTTTTTTGAGAGAATACATATACATATGCATACATATATAATATTGAAGTTTTATGGATATGTACTATAAACTATATATTCATAATATAGTTATTACTTACATTATTTATTGTAATCATACTATGTAAGAGTTTATTCATTGGTAATTTATTTATTTTTAAGCACAAAAGATAATAAATGGGTATTTTTATTAGTATATATTTTGAATGCATACATATTAGTGACTTTATTATGTTATTTAACATGTATGCACATCCATGTTTATTACAAATTATATATCAGTTAATATTTTGGTTATTAAATAAATATATATTTACTTATTAATATATATATTTAATTGTTAATCAAATATATATGTTGTTTATTATTCCTCTTTTCTATATATACAAACGCTTGTATGTTATTATGATGTTTTTGTGTTTATATAGTTTTCTTTTTAATATATTAACTTTTATGATAATTATAATGCTATTGTAATGTAATTATAAATAATTCTATTGTATTTGTAAGCATAGTTGCAATGATATTTATTAAATGTTAATGTGTAAATACATACATATGTAAGGTGTAAGGACTTTATAATACTACAATATGATTATCTTACAATTACACTATGAAAACATTATAATGATCATACGAAGTGATATATCAAGATGAAAATTATATAAACACATAAACAAACATACACACATATATATAAAGTGAGATATAAATGACAAATAACATATATATTTGATTAACAATTAAAATATGATAGCCAGTAAGATGTTTTATTAATATGTATGTATAAAATGTGATAGCCAATAATATGCATATTTATTTAAAAACTAAATATAATAGTTTATATGTAATTTGTAAGGAGCATACATGTTAAATAATATAATATATTTAATTGATATGTAAATGCATTATATGTTCAAAACATATATTTGCTTAAAAGGTGATATAAAATTAAAATATATTTTTAAAAATTTAATTTTAAGACAAGATATATAAAAACACATATTTCACACGGACATAAATATCACATATATAATTTAAATTATGTTTGAAACATACAACTTTCAATGAGTTTATTTATCTTAATTATTTGTAAATAAAAATGTATATATTTATGTAATAAGCTAAAATGTTATACATATATAAACTATGTATATGATATTTATAATATTTTTACACATTAAATGTAATTAACAACATAAATTTTTTAAAAATAAATTGTTAATTTAAGGGTTATTTGAGAGTTAGGGTGAATGATTTTTTTTTTTATAAATTGAATTATTGCGAAAGAAATATTTAAGGGAGCAAATATTTAAAGAGTTCGTATAAAAATATGGTAATTGTATGTCTAAATTTTTTAAAGATAATGCTTACTTTTTAAAGAATCTTATTAGAGAATTTTTAAAATATTTGTTTTTTAATGTAGAATAATATGTTAAAGTTCATGTATTATAAATTAAAAATAAAATAAGAAATGAATACAAGTTTTTGTATCTGATAGTTTATAAATTATGAAGATTATTGTTTTTTCTTAAATAAGTATTTAAATTATGCAATTTAAGTGGATTACTAACATGTATTTACAAGATGATAAAGTCATTACATTTAATAAGAAATTATTAACTTATTTTTAAAGTTTAAAAACAATTATAAATTTATATGAAGAACTATGTATACCACAAATAAACAAGTTGTTATTTAATATGTATGTATGTATATGTTCACAAAGTATGTATCAATTATTATTTTGGTTGTTAAATACATTATACTATTTATTAATAAAGAATTTTATTAATTATTATATTTTAATTATCATTCAAATATGTATGTTGTTTTTCATTTCTTTTTTGTTCTCTTTATAAATTTTGTGATTTATATTATATTCATGTGTATATGCATCATGTGAATGTGTATTATATTATAAATATTTTTATTATAGTTATATTACATATTGTAATATAACTATATTATAATGTTATTCTTTATTACATGTTGGTGTGTATATGTATGTAAATAACATATATGTGTACTCATTTTAAAAAACAATAACATTGGTATATAATATTACTAAAGGATTATATTATAATTACATTCATTACATTTATAATAAGAATTGATGTAAAATAAAAACTATATAAACATGAAAAATATTTACACAAACACAAATTACACATAAAATAAATAAATAACATATATTCAATTAATAATCAAAATGTAAGAATTAATTATTAATAAGTAATATATATCTACTTAATAACTAAATAGAACATTTAATATATAGTTTATAAATAGCATAACATATACATCTCATTAATAACATTAATATTAAAAAGAGTATGCATACATATAAATGATTTATATACTTTTATTTATGTTAAAGAATATATTGAATAGTTTTAAAAATGCAAATAAAACAACAAAACTTAAGTAATATATACACACACACACACACACTATTTATGTATGCATATGTATGTCTATTTTCTCAAAGATTTTTATATACATTATTATATGTGTATATGCATAACACTTATGATTAGTTATTTATTTTTACCTTTATGTTAAAGATGAATTTATATATTTGCTCATAAAACTTAATTATAAATAATTGTTATATAAATATGTTTGAATTTAATAATTTATGTAATTCTCTTATACAAACTCATTTTTTATTAAATTACAAAGCACTATTTATAAATATTTAATAGTTCTTAAATTGTGATTAACATCAAAGTGCTCATCTTGAACAAATGATTTATATATACTTTAATAATTATTATAAATACTTTCTATTTTACTTCTTTAAACATACATCATTCACAAAATTATTAACTTTTTAAAGTAACACTCATAATATATTTTCTTAATTGTTTATAATTTTTTTTTAATTCAAAATTATCCGAAAAAATTATATATATATATATATATTTTTTAATACTTTGAATCTTTTTTATAAATCTCTATGCATTTGATTATTAATATAATTATCGACTGCGAGGAGAAATGTGTTCACGAAGATTGATTTATGAGGGGCTATAATTTTAATTTATATCACTTTTCAAGTTCATGGATAACTTAAAATTCTTAATTTTTAAATTTTTTATCTTTTTTAATAACTTAATATTCAACCGACTTATAATAGTTAATATAATTTAACATTTACATTTCCAATTTTTCATTATAACATGTACAACAAACTTATACATTATATTTATATTAATTACTAATTTTGTTTCATTATCTCTTACTTAACCACACACACACACACACATATATATATATATACACTCAGAAAAGTGTACATCTCAGGGGACTCACGCACACACAAAAGTAGCCACACATACATGAACATATATAATGTATATTTATACTAGCTTTGTTTATTATTTCATTAACCATAATTTATATGTATTTGATTTAATGTATCTTTTTCTATTAATTAATTATAGGAAAAAAAATTAATTAATACCATTACAAAATGATATATTCTTTGATCGTTTGATTAGATTACTTTAATCTCCACCGTTGTAATGTATATGAATAAAAATATTTTTAAATGCAAATTTTTTATATTAGTGGTAACTAATTAAAACTCAATTAATCGATAAATATTAAAACCCAAGAAAAAACATATATTTAAAAACATTTATAAATATCAAATCATGTATATAGATGAAATACATTAATATGAAAGTCTTTTTAATTTATATCCTCTAAATGCATATAAAATTATTAAAATAATTAACTTAAAATAATTATTGAGTTAAATTAATTCAAATAATTAACTTAAATTAATCATTGAGTTAAATTTATTTATTATTATTTAATGGACTTATTTATTTATAATAATAGTTAAAGAGTGTTTAATTAAAGAAATACTTTATTATAAAAAAAGTTTATTTAGAAATGAATTTTTTATTTAATAACTTTTAATTTATAATTGAACTTAACATGAATGAATTAATTACATTAACTTAATTCAATTGATTAAATAAGTTTAATTAAAAAATTAAATAGATAAATGATAACCAGCGTAATTAACTACAAAAAAATCCATTGCGTCTCCTCTACACCTAGTGAATATACACAACATTATACAAAACGTATGTACGGTCGATCGTGGTATATTCTACATCAAATACTGGTATATTCTAAGGGCATATTCTATGTCAAATAACTGTACCATTTGGAATCACTGCGTCTTTTATAATCGTTACAATCCCGTTCCTTATAAAATAGCCTTCTACCTCCTTTGATGCCTCCAACACATTGTCCTTGTTTATAATCTATATATAATCAAAATATTAATCACTAATGTGTGTGTGTGTGTGTGCGTGCGTGTGTGTGTGTGCTCTTACCCGTACATTACGACCAATACGAACATTTTTGTCAATAATAGCTTTCCGTACTATAGAGTACTTGCCAATGCCTATGGGTATGCCTCCGTGAGACTCCTGAGACTCCCGGTCATTTTCTGGCTGAACAAATAAATAACATAATTACACATTTAAAGCATAAATGTATATAAAAAATTTAACATCCTTAAACACAGAATAATATATGTCAGTATTAAAAGAATACATTTAAAGTTTAATTTAAAGTCTAATTTATATAAACTGACATTTAAGTTCTTTATAAAACTATATAATGATCTGATAATATATAATTAAGTAAAAATCACCTCGTAAAAATCAGCTCCCATGATAAGTGCGTCTTCAATACAGCACCTTCCGCAATACGAGATCTTAAGCCAACAACTGAATGATATATTTTGCAGTTCTGAAAAAACAATTTTAGAGTATGTATGTGTTAACATATTGCGTACACACATATATACTCATGTATAAATCACAAGATATAGAACACACACGCACACACCTGGATGACACATCCTTCTCCAATGATGCTTTGCTCAATATCTGCGTCGTGCATTATAGTGGGCGGCAAACAACGTGGTAGCGTATATATCGGAGAATATTTGTCATCAAAGCTGCAAATATAAAAGAATACACTATTTAAATGCATAGAAAATGTTAAGTGATAAATGTCTACATATGTAGACAGAATGCATGTGTATGAGAAGCACATGCATAGGTGTAGTATTTATGTTGTATGTTCGTGTATCTACATAAGTTAAAACTATGCGCGGATCAAACACACACACATCCCCACCAAAGAATAGAGTGGCTTATGAATCAGTAAATTATTACTAGTAATGTTCTTTAGCACGTAAGTACATGATTTACATGTAAGAGAGAGAGAGAGAGAGAGATGTGTGTGTGTGTGTGTCGTGTGTGTATAGTATCTACATGTGTAACCAAGTCACATGAATGTATATATGTATAAATAGTTACATAGAGACAGGAATGTACATGTATGGATGTCTTAAGTACACATCAGTGTGTGCGTGTGTGCATGCTTGTGTTTGCAGTTTGTACATATATCTAATCACATAAGTTACAATTGTGTAAATCATATATATCTATATCTATATCCATATCTATTATATAGATTTATCACTATTTATATGTACACCACATACCAATGGAGTATATTACGCACGCATGCACGCATGCGCGCACGCACACACACCTATGTGAGTGTAGAACTAACTTACGCGAATTCTGGAGGACTCTTGGTTAAACCTATGTTAGCATTATAAAACGCCTCAATAGTACCAATATCTTCCCAGTATCCATCAAACAGATAAGCTTGTACCTTAAAAAGCACCAGAATTAAAATTGATAAATAACTATTAGACCTTAATTTTATTACTAGGACATTTTTATTATTATTTAGTTAATTAAGATTTACCTTCATTCCAAGTTGCGTTGCCCAGGAATAATCTCACAACCAAAATCATTTGCATTTGGGAAACTCTCATGTAATAGCTTGAGCATGGCGTCCTTACTAATTACATATATTCCCATACTCGCAATAAAAGGCATTTGCGTAGCTCTCTCTGCGTCCAAACCAAGTATTGTCGTGTCCACCTGCATAAACACTTCAAGAATTTATATCTAATGCGTGTGTGTGTGTGTGTGGAGATATAAACGTACAAATTACTAAATACCTTATATCGTTAAACTTAACACTTGAATGCCGGCTATCTATATACTCGGACATATTTGCTGCATTCATCTATTCTGTGTGTGTGTGTATAACAAGTACTGTGTGTATGTATATAAAGTATATTATATGTGTAATCCTAATCCCTTTACCATGAACTCGTTGTGTGTGTGTAACACTTGAGATAGAAACGTACGAAATGCATTAAAGCTCATGATATAGATAAACTTAACATTTCATAAAAGTACATAATTTGCACTTTTTTGAACAAATCTCCCACAACATGAAAACAGACTATATAGCGGAATTATATACACACACACACACACACACACACACATAGAGAGAGAGAGAGAGAGAGCCGCGCATATCCATAATATATAAACAAACATACATCATATACCTTACATTTCGAGAGAGTACATTTGCAGAGACTTTTCGGATACATGATCTTAGATATGGACATATTTGTAAAGACGACCAGACACGTAGAACGCATGTATGAGAGAGAGAGATCCCACACACAGACTATAGAGTGAAATAATGAGCACAGTTTTTCATTTGATTTGTACCCAAAGATATATATATGTATCTATAGTACAAATATGTTATGTATGTCTGGAGTGAAGTAACTATTGGGCTTAAATTACATATACATATATGCATGCACGCAATGCAAAGATGTATATGTATATAGTACAGATACGTAGATGTATGTGTCTGTATGGGTACCTTTATGGCGAAATATTGAGCCTACTTATAAATTAATATGCATGTACTCTGCAAATATCTATACATGTATATGTGTATACACGTGTATACGTGTGCACATGTGTGTGAGCATGTGGATATGTGTACCTTCATGGCCTGGAGTGCAGAACCTTTGGGCTTCTCAGCAAATTCAGTAATTTTACCGTGCGAATCGATCTTCATGAGTCCGAAATTTGGAGCTCTCTTTTCGTCAACAGGAACAGCGGCGACAGTGATGTCCGCCTTTGTTTGTCTGTGGTTGTGTATAAACTTTTGATAGTCCATTCTGTATAGATGGTCCCCAGCTAGTATTAAAAACTCTGTTACGTTTTGGTCCTCGAATATCCATAAATATGTCTTACTGCATCTGCTGTTCCCTGTTTCACATAAAAAATATGTTACATTTACATAACACTGAATCTTTTACTGTTAACTTTGTGTGTGTATGCATATATGCGTGTCATATGCATATATACCAGGCATATTCAAAGACCGTCAACAAAGATGGTAGTCTTTTAGTATACACTAGACCAACATAAAGTATGAGTAGTATGTATTTCTATTCCTACAATATACATTCTCTCTATGTGTTACATAAGAAAACAAGAGAGAGAATCTGAATAACTTTCTAAAGGTGTGTGTCGATCTATCCGATGCATATATTGTCAAAAGTTACCAGAGCGTGCGCAATGTATAAGAGTATTATTTATGTGTTAATTTCTGTCAGCAAATGCACATGTATGTGTCGAATACAATGTACAACGACTGATTCTGCGTTTTCACTGTCCCAGTATGTACTGTATATGTTTATATATATATATATATGTGTATATATAAAAGGCTGTGTATATACACAAACACAAAATTATATATGCTCCTACTGTATACTAATGGGCGTGTGTGTGCGTGGTGTAAGAGAGAGAGAGAGAATATAGGAGGTATACACACAACACACACATGAATGTATTATATTTATATATGTACAACATCTGTATGTTTATTTCATTTTACCTCCAGTTAAAAAAGTTGCGGTGTGACTTACGCGAAACCAATCAGGGTTATCTAAGCTTGTTCAGCAGCCAAAACCTCCACAAAAACCGTCGTTTCGAAAACCGCCCATATTCCCAGCATACGCTCGGTACAAATGGCTGTTCAAAGAGGTGGAATTATACTGCGTGAGTACGTATATCCTCGGTATATTGCTGTTGATGCAATTGCTGACTGGGATGTCGATTAGCCTGTAGTTTGCGCCTAATGGTACAGCTGGCTTCGCTCGGTCCTTCGTTAATGGGTACAGTCTAGTCCCCACCCGCCTCCGAGTATAACCGCTAGTACACTCTGTAAAACACATAATTTTTTGTACTATTAATATATAAGTATCAGTTACATTAATACTCATAGTAGCATAATCACCAAGTAATATATAACAGACAAAAAATATGCACATAAAATACATACAAATATAAGAAATAATAGGATATAAATTAATAACCTGACTAATTTAATTAAGACACACTCTTCTTTCTATGCATGTACACACACACACACACACACACACTATGACACAGACTCTCCCTATATATACATGTATAGATACATAAGCACATGCATAGAACGTATAAATACACAAAGACGTACGTATGGAGGAGGAAACAATAAGTAAAAGAACTTACATCTAATTATCTATAGATCTTCACACACACACACACACACACACACACACACACACACACCACGTACCGAGCGGGCATCTGGTTCAAGGTAAGCAGACTCATCTCTCGCAGCCCTCGTCAATCTCATCCGCTTCTTCCAGCAACTCCACTTACCCGACTCAAAATCAAACAACATCTTCCTGCAACACATGCTTTCGCCCTCCCTCTGTAACACCAACCCACCCTGCCTCCTCCTCACAAACGAGCAGCTCCTGGGAGAAAACGATGAAGAAGATGAAGATGTGTACGAGCAAGACGCAGAGCAACAGGAGGCAACAAGATGCGCATTCCCTGCTGCAGATAGCATGCCTGCCTAGGTACCCAGAGAAGAAGAATTTTTGCCACTTTCATGAAATCCGATCTTCTTCCACATTCCTCGTCACAAGAATCGGAGAAATCCCAGCCACATTCTCATTCCTCGTCACAGGAACAACAGAAATCCTGGCCGCATTCTTCTCTCTCTGTCCTCTCTAAAACCCTAGCGGTTTTCAGATGAATCTTTTGTGCTTGCCTGTAATCATGTGCGAGGAAATCTCCGGCGTGATCCATCTATTGCCATAGACTCTCCAGGAGGAATGCGCCTTCCCCTCCGTCTTCATTGTGCAGCTTCTGAAATTGAAAAGGCGCCATTCCCCCAAGCCCTAACCCTAAAATGGTTTTGAAACATGTTGCTCGTAACGAATATTCACATCTATTGTGAACTTATTATTTTAATTTATATTAAATATTTAATACAAAAATTAACTTATAATTTATAGATTTTCGACTGTTGCACAAATTACCAATTTTTTTGTTTAATTTACAGCTCTCTCTCTCACACACACACACATACCAACAAGACAATAGACAAATGCTACGTAATATTAATAATAAATATGTAAAGAAATTCTACTGTGTACTACAAGTCAGCAATGCATGTAAGTCCTCCTGAAGAGATTCCATGTCTGAAAATGTATCGATCAAGCACACATGTACCTCCCAGACAGCGACATATGCGTGTGTGTGTGTGTAGAAAAACGTATAGTTAACTAATGTGTAACTATGCGCGTGCATATATAACTAATCTTGTTAAATATCATATATGCAGATGAGTAAATATAACAAGAGTAATGCAATATGTACGGCATACGACTTGTTGTTACATATGTCAGTCAAGTGGTTATCAAGTTAATATATGAAAGTTATCGTAGTTTAAGTTTAGGGCATGAAAATGACCGTGGGTAGACCGGTTGACCGGTCAGTCGACTATAACGTAGTCAACAAGCAAGTGAACTGTATACACACGTATGTCATATACACTCGCTCTGACTGATTTACGAACAAAACAAACTCCGAGATAATGTGACATATTTTAATTATGATTTACTAAAAAGTTTGTTTATTTAATTAGCTATATACATGTAATATATATAGACTTACACACACGCACACACACACATAACATGTAATCTAATAATGGTTATGACATGACATGTATTTTCGAATGATGTATAAAACATTACTTCTTATGTGTGAAATAAAAGCGCAAGTACTAGTTAGTCACGTCTCCAAGCAAGACATTCTGGAATATCAATGACAACATAAATGAACAATAAACACGACATATACATGAAACTGTGTATACATATATTTAAACATATGTATTATGTGAGTAAACACATTTTAAAGGATAGAGAGTTAATTAAAAAACGGGTAATCAAGTTAGGGTACTTACTGATTACAAGCCGCAAAACTGTTCACTTCCTCTTCTTCGTCAAAACGTCATTCTCCTATGTATTATATATAGTCCAATCAAGCTATACAAGCCGCCAAAAATCTTCCAAAACCTAGCAGCTCCTGTGAACGATTGATTAAATGAGCCACCCACACACACACACACAGTGTCTGTATGTGTACGATGTGTGTGTGTGTGTGTGTACAATGAGTTGCATTCCACAAAAAAAAGAAAGAAAGAAACACTAGTATCTTTTGCAATTCTGTGTATGAGTGTATATGTACTGCTTTACACAAAGTCATGCAAACCAGTCCATATACATATACATACCTACATATATATAGAGAGAGAGACTACAAATAGACATACTATATATACACAGATTTATGTAGTATACTATTATACGTGCGAGCAGAGATAGGCGTATGCATACACATACTATATATGAATACATGGAGCGTGAATGTGTACATTCGACTCCACACATACATATATAGTATACCTGTAGTAAGATCAGCAGAACTTGGCGGATTTGAATCTGAGCGGGTACATGAAGGAATTAGCATACTGAAAACGGACGATCTCGCCGTGTCGGAGAGGCTTCCCGCCGTTCACAAGGCAATCATCGAACCGGAGACGTTTGAAGGAATTCGGATTGACGAGAGGGGCTGAAGCAAACCAACCGCAGTAGACGTGGATCTCTGACGGTGCGCAATCGGATAGACACGTGTTCACAATCTGGACAACGTACTGCGGTATCCCGGATGTTGAACTAGCTCTTCCCTGTGATATGCTTATGTCCCTGTTTGTGCATGCATCTGTTAAAAAGCAGAATCACGTGTTACAACACGCACACAAACACAGGTATAAATGTCTTATACATACACAATACCACAAGTACAGCATCACAACTCATGTCTCTCTCTCTCTCACTACTGGATTTGCAGTGAAAGAGACAATATGCAATGATATAGACACACACACACAACGTTCTTCAGTAATTACTCACAGCATCTAATATTAAATTGCTTAGGTCTATAGGATAAATGAATATCACAGCGATTAGCAAGCATGAAAATAAGAACACACTGCTCATTTATGAGTTATCTAACTTGAATATTATCGTGTATATATCTTCATTACATTATGAACATCCACTACCTATGTACAGTGAATCCACTAGTATAAAAGTCATCGACTCTTTAATCTTTCACCATGGACCGAGTAAAATGCCTTTAAATTATATTCCTAAAAACTATATATGAGATACATACATATACATACATATATATATATATATATATATATATATGAGACATGCTTACTTCCTTTGGCAAGCAGTTTGCGGCTGCTCCTTCTGAATCGATCATGTCGGTTTGAATCAATCACTGAAATCGCCTCTGTTCTACCGCTCCGATTCAACACCAATGATGAATCTGCAAGAACGTGAGACGGTGCAGGTCCACAAGAAACGATCTCACCTAAGCAGCTGGCCGCGCCAATAAGAAACAAGAGCGCTAGAACAGCCACTTTTCTGAATCCGAGCATGATGATCTATGAAACCTGCCTCTCCAGAACGGATTTCTCCTTGAAATCCTGTCAAAACTACGACTTTTGCACCTGGAGGAGCTCAAAACGACTCGATTTTTTCGGATTTTCAGAGATCGAATCTCCAGGCCGGATTTTCGCAGGAAGAGAGCTCTAAATCCCGTGATTTTGGAATCGATTTTGGGTGTCCACAGCGAAAGCTAAAAATCTGTAGAAAATCCGCTAGAAATCACAGAATGCACATAGAACCAGGGGAAGAAATGCATGTCAAGAAGAAGACGAATCGGATTCTTCATACAGAAACGAAGAATGTACCTTGAACAGAGCGTCTCAAAAGGCTGAGTTTTGCATCTCGAACAGCTCGAAACACCTGGATTCACACAGCGCAAGGCCGGAAACTAGAAATCTGCAGATAATCATCCAGAAATCGCTCCAGAAACACGGATTTTGCACAGATTTCATAGAATACAAATAGAATCAGGGCAAAATCGCGAAGAAATGCATGTCAAGAACGGATTTTTCCACACAGAAGATGAAGAATGTACCTTGAATCAAAGCGCGCAGACGCATGAACCCATCGATCGGAGCGAGGCGCCACGGAAGAACTCAGCGCATCCTGAAACACAAACGAGAAACAAACCTCGAAAGGAAGAATGACCTGCTGTAAATGTAAAAATCGTTAATGGTAAAAAACAAATCATATAAACCCCTGACCAAATCTCTCACATTTACTCCGAGGGTAAATTCGATGTCATATCATTAAAACAAGAATATACCCTCGGTAAAAAGGTACATTCCTCCTGTGTATAACAGGGGGTCCTCATACGATCTGTGCAGAACTTTATATATTAAGTTTGTTTAATATTAACTGAACGTAGGTTTAATTTAAAGGTAAAGGTATAGAGAACCATGTGAAGAGGAACATGTTTAAATATATTAAACATAAAAGCTACTTAAAATTAAATTAATATTAATATTTAATTAAATATTTATATATATATATATATATATTACATAAAAGCTATTGTTGATATTAATGTATTAAATAAAGTCAATGTTATGAGCTTGACACCTCCTATAATGTATAATATACTATATATGTGTGTATACACATGTATATTATACACGAGTTTACGTGGTGTGTCAAACATTAAAAGCAGACGCAGGCTTTCTACGTTTTCTATGTATGATTAATGTTAAATATGTAATAAGGTTATATATAAACATATTCCTCTAGATATTCGCATATACGGTATATAACGAGTCCAAGAAGTACTGGAGAGTTACAAAAAGGGCTGTTATATAACTATTTGAATACCAAGAGTTAAACGTATATTAAACTGTAATTAATTAAATATATTAACAAAAGCCAAAACCATAAAATATATATAAGGAAAGAAAAAAAAAGGATATATATATCATTTTGTACAAACCCGAAGCCTTTAATATATATCTAATGTGAAACTCAAACGTACCTAGTGTTTGACTCCACCCTTGGATTTGCTTTCAAAGAGCTCACTCAATAGACGGTCCAGATCCTCTGGTGTGTATTTGATGTATCTCTGTGTATTTCTCCCATTCTCCAATATAGCACTGCTTGTTATTAAACGCTTAACATGTTAGAAATCAAATAATATACTATATAACTGATATACGTGTGTGTGTGCATATATATATATATATATATATATATAGAGAGAGAGAGAGAGAGAGAGAGAGAGAGAGAGAGAGAGAGAGAGAGAGAGACATTAAATGAATATCCCGTTTAAATATAAATAGCATATACTATTTACAAGTTTACCAAGGGAATTTTAAAAAAAATGGTGTAAACAAGTAAAACTTAGAGAATTTTCAAAGGTACCACAGACACTAAGTAACAATTACTGGCACACATGCATGTTATATTACTTGCTATATTACCATCTCTCTCTCTCTCTCTCTCTCTCTCTCTCTCTCTCTCTCTCTATATATATATTATATATATATATATATATATATCCACACACACACAATATATAAACTGGTTTAATAACTATTAATAAGAATTCATATTATGCATAATAATTTAAATATTGATAACGTTATGTAATTATACTTTAATATACCTGTAGCGTTTTATGAAACTTCGATAAGCAGGTAATAAAACCTCAGCAACAGCCAGTCTAACAGCTTCTCTTAATTCGGCATCTGGTATACTCCATTGTGATTGTCTTTGATGAAGCTCCTCAAACAACATATTGAAATTCTTAAACCTGCACTTACACATATTACATTAACTAAATATCTATGTATGTAGACGAATGCTTTAAATCCTAATCTTATCATTTAAGTACTTACACACACACACACCTTTCTTTGAGAACTGCTCTTGATATTCCACTGCTTGTATCAGTGCCACCACTCATGTTACTACTTCCCCCTCCAGAAGAAGAAGATAATCCTTGACCACTTAGGTATTGAAGTACCTGCAAGTAAATTATATCTATATGATTAAAGGATATTAAATAATGTACATATATGTTTTGGTTTAACATATAAAATTGAATTAAAACACTATATAGTACAGTGTGTTGTGTGTGTCTATATATATATAATATATATATATATATAGTTCATAGTACTTCAGAGTGTTTTATTCAATTTATATGCAATGAGTTGCCTCTGTGTGCGTGCACAGTAAGTAATAGTATATAGACGTTCATATCCTTTATGTTATATGAGCTAAATTACAATAAGCTGTATATATGGTTTTAGTCTTCGTGATAGTATGGATATGGTCACCAAGTATGCTATATAAATGTTTAGCCTATAGTTATTTACATATACTCTATGATAAACTTATACTTAATAAGGCAGTGCAGATATAAATATAAGTATCAACACACACACTTCTATTACCTTTCCCCATGCCGTACGTTGATATGATTGAGCGTGTTGCTGGACCATACGACGATGTCTTTGTATCCAGTCGTCTCCCAAAAGATCCTTGGCCTCCGACCTAACCAATAATAATAAAATACCATATAATGGTTACGTGTGTGTACATACAAGTTTAAATACTTAAATGGATAATTATGTATGTAGTACATGTGTATATACAATGCAAGGTAATAAACCTATATATGGGTGTCGCTATGTTAGACTTAAAACTGCGTATCTGCGCTCCCTCTCTCTCACACACACATGCACGCACACGCACGCACCTTCTTACTGATCGAACCATGTAATGGATATTGTTCATCAAGAAAATGTGCGTGAGAGCAGGATCCTTGTATTGTTTGGATTTCCCTTCGAGGTTGTTCTGCAGTGCAACCATAATCTTTGAAGTAGCTTCTGCTAAACGTGAATTAGACATGTCCGTTTCCTCGTCCTCCTCGAATAATTGACGGAGTGTTGTTTGATAGCTGTCAAAAAAGATGTTCAGCAACATACCACGGAGGGAGAGATAACACAGGGCAGGCATATGTATACCACACTTACTCACTCACACACACACGGCTTAGACATACCATGGTATTCTAACAGAAAGACGCATATATCATTCGATAGTATATATGAATACATGGATATACATGTCATATAGATAGATACATACATAGAAGACAGTCATGAAGCAAGATAGATACAGATATATCATGTGAGCAATGGATACTCAACACACACAGACATAACAAGTACGAACACACACGTACATAACAAGTACGCACGCACACACGCGCACGCACTCGAAAAGGAACTTGACGTAGTTAATGACATAGCTGGTGAGAGGATGAACGGTGCCATCAAACACCGCCGTTTTAGTGGCATCTTTCTCAACTGCGTCCAGAAAATCATCAAATGTATCACGAGCAGTCTGTGCAAGTTTCTGTGTTAATCCAGCAGCTGCTTCACGGATGGATGACGAGGATTCCCCGGAAAACATCGTCTTTATCTGCACAAAACATATATATAAAATCTCTGGATACACGTGCTTACGTATATAGTGTGTTGGCATATACAATCTTGTACGTTACTATGTGTTAGTGTATATATACCACACACATGCACTGAACTTAAGTAAATCCGTATATGTGAGCGTTTACCTCAGGTAGGAGATCATGCATAGTTTCAAACATATCGAGTAACACGAAGAGCTTCTCAGGAGACTTTTTACTCCTGGCTATGGCTTCCCCAGTGCTGGTGAGAACATTGAAGCTGTTTTGTGTTATACTTGAGAAACATGCCTCTCTGTGTGGATCCAATTCATCAAACACCTGATTGCAAAGCTTCCACTCCGCCGCATACAGCAACTTAACCTGTATGTATACGAGCAGATGAATGATATAGCTCAAGTGTATATATGTGCAAGTCATACCGGATATATTGCATTTCTATTAGTAAATACACACTGGCATACGTGTATGCGAGATAAATTAAGAATATATATACAAAGTGCGTGTTCACACACACGCCCATACGCGTACACACAACTTACAGCAATACGCATGAACTGAATCCAGTTTCCAATTTTCCCTTCAAGGACTTCCCATTGTAACTTCTGTACGTCTTCTCTAGACAGCTTCTCAACACCAAGTTTATGAAGACTTTGTTCCAACACGGGTGCTCTAACGTCCCTGCATAGCCAGCCATATATTAGCCTATATGTATATATACAGTATATGTACATGAGTGCAAATACATGAATGTGTGAGTATGTACACGCGGAGTAGGATATACCTCTAAAAAGCACATATATCATACACACGTCCAGATTATTATTATTGTATATGTACATAGATAGACAAAGATATAGACCTGTAAGTTTTTAGGCACTTTTGATGATGACCAGAGCTGACCATGCGCTGAACGATCTCACGCAACTGTGGGATGACACGTGGCAGAATGAGAATCGGGAGCACAATTGCAGCATATTCATTGGTTGACTTGGAGGTGTCCGATTTTTGACCAGGGGACTCTGAAGGATCATTGTGTCCATTTGACTTTGGTAAGGATTCCAACAACTTCGCAGGCTCAACAGGTTTACTGGAAATTAAACAAATAAATAAATAAAGACATATATGAGTCTCTCTCTCTCTCTCTCTCTCTATCTATCTATCTATGCTACATAAACTTTCCATATACAGTTTTTACGAGTACATAGATTATTATACTAGCGTATAAATCGATAAAGACATTGGATATATCCAGAAATTCTAACAGACTAACATCCAACACAAACACACACACACACACAGACATGAATATATAATAACTATAATATGAGAGAGAGAGAGAGAGAGCATTATGCTGAAGGTGTTTACCTTAATATATACAACCACTACACACACACACACATAAATATATACATATTCACAGATACCTGTGCTGAGAAAGTAGTGTTTTGAGTTCTACATCCAGTTTTTCCATGGCCTTTGACAGAAGACTACGAGCATGGTTTAAGGTACCGTCGTCACTTTTGAAGCTCCGATTATATGCAAAAAAATCTATGTTGCTCCTTAGCTCGTCCACTGCTGCCACGTAACCTCGTAAATCGTCACGGGGACCCTTGAGAATTTTATTTTCTACCTGAGTATAACAAAACAAGTATAAGAGAAGTATGGAACATAAATATATCTATTATAGTTATAAGTATCAACGATGAATTACATGTACTCATCCAATGAAAGCATAACGTAACATAACGTAAAATACTCTGAGTGTGTGTGTAAGTGAGTGAGGTAGGGAGGGAGAGACAGGAGTGTGTATAATATATACAGGTCATCAAATCTTCTCTAATACAGTGGTATACTAACCTGTCGGGAGACATCGAACTGTGTAAGAATCGCCTGGGCAACTTTGAGGGTCTTATCAATATTCCGATGAATAGTTCTGTAAGTGTGCGTGCGAACCTATATTGATCCAGCATTTTAGTATACATTTTCATATAATAAAACCATATTCTGCATTTTAGCCTAGTTTTCATGTTTGTGTGTATGATATATGTGTGTATAAATACCATGTGCATATGTTATATTCAATATATCGATAATTGAGAATGCATTATGTTGTCTATGATAATGTCTCTCTGTTTACCGGATACATATTCCTCGGCTGCACATGTGCATCATATGTGTAATTTAATACACAACATATATGTATATGCATGTCTTTCTATATAAAATAGAGTTTGAGGGTATATATTAATGTCAATGTATATCTAAATGTAAAAGTTTATTGTTAACTTAATTACGATATGGATTTTAATAAAAATAATGGGAAAAAAACACAGACAAAACAGTAAAGAAATACTGCATACTGGTGTTTTTCAAAAATGAAATTATGAATTCTCACACAGACTACCAAGTTGAATAACTGCATTTTTCTATCTACTTTACGAAAATTTACTGTTCCTTAAGCATTTCAGATCAAATAAAATGGATTAAATCAAACCTGTGTTGGGCGCATAGCCGATTCGAGGCCGGAGAGTCGCAGATCGAACGAACCCAGGATGTTAATTACACTCTCCGTTAGCTGATTGCTCTTGTGGAGGCCATCGCGCAGCGACATAGCCGTCGCCGTCAGCACCTCTCCGTCTATCGCCGTCGCCATGGACACACTGTCTCTCCCCTGTTTTAGGGTTCTTTAATTAGGGTTCTTATAGATGTATTAATCTTGTGTCGATTTTATCTAATCTAAAATATTTTAAAAGGTTAAAAGAATATACTTATAAATTAGAATATGCTGGTTGTATCCTCACAATAATATCACGTACACATCACACACAAACCATGTTCGATGATACATATATTCTCACATAGACAACTTTATTAGCATACAATATATACATTCTTATGGTACTATATTATTACATTTTGATATACATCTTAATCACTATTAAAGCATTTTTACATATTAATTTTAAACACCACGTGGCATGTGAATTCAATCTAGATTATTAATGTTTAAATCCAACCATTATATAATAAATTCATATTAAAACCCTAAATTTGGTATTAAAAGATCTTCCTTACATTTATGAATAATATTTAAATTTAAAAAATACATTATGTATATAAAGTACATAAAAGTCACCTTATTAAGTGGCATAAGGTCTTTCCTACTCAATTACAAATTTTAAAGATGAATTGGTTATTACTCTTCTTCATCTTATATAATATAGTATATATTGAAGCAAAAGGAATTAAAAGAGTAAAAAGAGTCATGTTCTTAGGAGATTTAATTTTTAATGTGAGCAATAACATTTACATTTCATAATAGCGATCTCTCCTATTAAACTCAATTTTCAAATGCGACTATGAACCTTATAGACAAGACCTATGTATATACATATAACATTATTGAGTTGATGAATGCAACTAATGAAGGTATTAATGGTACTACTTATGTTGGGATTCCTACACAAAGTCCATTAACTATACCCAAGAAAAGTGAAGGGAACTACGCACATCCACCTATAATCCTTGTTGTATTAGGAAGGCATCCTTGGTGTACTTATGATGTAATTATAATTCTGTTTTTATCGTTTTATTTTTAATTTCCTTTTATGATCTTTTGTATCTTTAAAAATTATAAACACACGTACATATAGAGGATTGATATATTTATATCTTTAGAAGTCCTTCAAGTAGTAATTCTTTTAATTTGTTTGTTTCTTTATAAACATTATACAATCATTTATAAATAAATGTTAATAATCCTCTAATTACGTACACATGTTTAAGTGAATTTATGTGTATACATACATATTGTATGTATGTATATATATGTGTTATGTTATTATCATTGAAAATGAGATGTTATTTTCTAAGATTATAAAGACTTCCAACTTTGATGCATCTTATAATATGAAGAACCCTAATAAATATGATAAAGAATCTTTTATAAAAGATTACAATTAACAAAAATCAACTAATGAAATATTAAGATATAAGTTAGATCAAACATTACATAAACACTGCGCCATAACCATAATAACACATGAACACAACGAATGCATTATAGCTTTTGAATTCTAAGTTTATAAATTTTAATATATAGTTTTAATGTTTAATTAACAGTGAGATTTATATTTAAATATGAAAATATTATTATCCATTTTAAAATTAAAATTAAAATTATTTAAATTTATAACTTATGAAATCAATTTTAAAATTAATAATGTATAACAGATATTGAACTATATGATCCGTTGTTTGCAGCGGGAATCAACGGCTGACGTTCCCGAGTTGGCAAGACTCGTCAAATCCTGCAAGGACTTAACAAGAGGGAAGGATATCCACGCACGAATATACCAAAGCGATCTCCGTGAAGACAGGTATCTCCATAACTTACTAGTTGAGATGTACGGCAAATGTGGAAGCTTGTACGATGCTGAGCTTGTCTTCCGAAGTATTAATTTTCCAAATCAATATTCCTGGAATATCCTACTCACTGCATATGCCCATAATGGGCATATCCACCAAGCCAAGACCACGTTTGATAACATGCCGGAGAAGAATGTGGTTTCGTGGACAGCGATCCTTACAGCGTTTTCGGAATCAGGGTATATTCTTGAAGTTGATGAAGTCTTTCAGAGACTACCCCAACACAATGTCGTGACGTGGAATGCCACGCTAGCAGCATATGCCCAGTCTAGACATGTCAACACTAGCAAAACCTTCGCTGGCATGCCTGAGAAGGATATACTCTCGTGGACGACGATTCTTAAAGCACTTACAGAGTCTGGAGATGTACAATCTGCAGAGGATGTATTCGAAAGAATGCCAACGCACGACGTTGTATCGTCGACCGTGATGACTGTTATGTACGTGGAGAATTCCGATATGCAGGAAGCTAGGAGTCTCTTCAGTGCGATGCCCTTCTGTGACGTTCCATCGTGGAACGCTGTGGTACGTGCATATGCCCGTTCGGGGCATATTGAAGAGGCAAGGGAGATCTTTAACGAGCAACTCGAGAAAGACACTGCATCTTGGACGTGTATGATACAAGAATACTCACGCCTGGAGCGTTTCGATGAGGCAAAGGCGTTGTTCAATGCGATACCTTGTCGAAATGTCGTATCCTGGTCGGCGATGGTCTCTGCTCTCGGCCAAGCGGGAGCCGTCGAAGAGTCGAGGTATGTGTTCGATATGATGCCCCACAGGAACTGTGTATCGTTTACTAGCATGTTGGTAGCGCTCTCGGAGCATGGATTGCCCGAAGAGTTAGAAGAGTTTTTCGAGGCTCTACCGGTCCGTGACTTGGTGTCGTGGAACTCCCTGCTGGCTGTGAACCAGGAACTGGAAAGAACACGTGTAAACTTCCACAGGATGCCAATGTGGGACTTATACTCTCTCAATGCGGTACTGGCAGCGTATGCCCGAGGAGGGCATACCGCGGAAGCCAGGGAGTTTTTTGAGGGTATGCCTTGTAGGGATATACTGTCTTACAGCTCACTGATCTCAGTTGTTACCCTCGGGGAAGCGAAGCTTATATTTGATTCAGTTCCCAGACGGGACTTGGTTACCTGGACGTGTATGATCAAGGCTTGCTCTTTAAGTGGGGTTACAGAGTATGCCAAAGAGAGCTTTGACAAGATGCCCAAGTGGGACTCGGTGTCGTGGAGCTCGATCATTACTGCATACGCCCAAACGGGGCATATCGATGAAGCCAGGTGCAGTTTCGAAGAAATGTTACAAGTCGACGTTGGAACGTGCAATGCGGTTCTCCAGGCGTTCGCTGGGAGAGGGCACCTCAGGGAGACGACGGAGACGTTTGAGAAGATGCTGCACAGGGACGTTGTGTCGTGGAACACGGTACTGATAGCAAACGGACAAGGTGGGTATGTCGAAGAGGCCAAGTCCGTCTTTGACAGGATGCCAATGCATGGGGTGTTTTCGTTGTCTGGAATGATAGCTGGCTATGCACAGAGTGGGGATGTCGAGTCGGGGAAGGCCATGTTTGACGAGATGAATGATAAAGATGTGGTTGCGTGGAATACAATGGTTTCGACGTATGCTCGAAATGGTCATACTGGGGAGTGTTTGGAGCTTCTCTTGCATATGAACCTGGAAGGAATGAAGGTGAACGATAGTACATTTGTGGGGATCCTACACGGGTGTAGTCATGGAGGGATGGTGAATGAGTCTGGTGAGTACTTTGTTTCTATGACTGCCGACTACGGAGTCGAGCCGAGGATCGAGCACTATTACTGTATCATTGATCTCTTGGGACGGGCCAAGATGCTGAGGCAAGCCGAAGAGCTCGTGGAGAGTATGCCTTTCATGGCTGATGCAGTGGCTTGGACGAGTTTGCTTGCTGCTTGCAGGCTGAATGGAGACGTGGAGCGTGCGGGACGTATTGCGCAGTTGATTTTCGAGCTTGAGCCTCATGGTGCTGCACCGTATAATTTGTTGCATAATGCCTATGCTCAGGGCCTCAAGCCAGCTTGAGGAGTCCGTATGTATGTATCTGTATTGGTTCTTTAAGAATATACCACCTTGTGAAAAGTATATTTAATATATTTGTATGTGGACTTATTATAGACAAAATATGTGTGTACATATGTGTAAACATTGTGATATATGTAAATGGATTTATTTAAAAGTCTCTCATATATATGTCCGGTAGCATGGACGGTCGACGGACCAGCCCATTAACGTTGCCGGATATGGTTGCTACCACGGTGAAGGAGTACGTCGAGGGGTCTAAACCCTAAACCTAGTTAAGCTTTATAAATGTACTCCTAAACCCAAACCCTAAATAGTTTAGGGTTTCAATGGCGTCGGTGACCTCGGAGTGGAGAGCTCGCCATGGCGAGCTATATGCGAGGGCGACCACTGAGCATCCTTACATTGTGAGTATTCGCGATGGCTCTCTCCATCTAGATTGCTACAAGCGCTGGCTGGTGAGTGAACACACGCTCACGCACATAATTTAATGTACACACACACATGGTGTGACTGTGTGTATGTAAATTTTCGTGTATGTGTGTGTGCGTGTGCAGTACCAGAGCAAGCATGTACTGCCTCTGTGCAAAAGTATATACACAGTTCTTGCATTTATCATACACACATTAAATTATATATAATTCTTTCAAAATTCTGTGGGTGTGCGTGAAACATGTTTATATTATGTATTATATCTACACAATGTGTGCATTTTGTTGTGTGCTTCACACACACATACACAGTCTCTGTGTAATCAGTTCAAAGATATGTTCACACGCACGCACACACATCCAGGGGCAGGATTACATCTTCGTCAAGACATTTGTTCGCTTCCTTGCTAGTATAATAGCGAAAACGCCAATAGGAACAAGTGATGGCATTCTTGCGACCCTGCTAGGTGCCTCTCTCTCTCTCTCTTCACATACACATACACACATTTATGTACATGTTACGCATGTTGTATATTCTATATAAATATATAACACACTTTAATGGCATTGATAGGTGGAATGGCTGCTCTTCATGATGAACTTATATGGTTCCAGACACAGGCGTCCATTTGGGACATAGATTTACAACACTTGGCCCCTCAGCCTGCCGCACAAGCATATTGCAGGTAGTTCGCATGTGTGTGCGTTGTTGTGTGTGTGTGTGTGTGTGTGTGTGTGTGTGCACTACACAACCAAGATACACTGTTTGGTGTAGGTTTCTGGAGGACATGAGCAAGGAAGACGTGGACTATGGTGTCACATTGGCAGCTTTGTGGACAATAGAGGTTGTCTATTGCGACAGTTTTGCTTCTTGCCTTAAATCAGATGCAAAACCTCCGCCAAAGCTCATCGAAGCATGCAACCGTTGGGGAAATCCTTCCTTCAGCAGCTACTGCAGTTCTCTAAAGGTGTGTGTGTGTGTGTGGGTGTGCGTGTGCGTGTGCGCTTGGTATGTATTGATTGGGATTTACTGAAGGATATTGTTGATGGTTGGCTTAAAAGTTGTACGAATTCGGAGTATGTTGCTAAGGCTGCCGAGGACGTCTTTGTTCAGGTGTGTATACTTTTTTTACTATACACTCATACACACACACACCACCCTCATGCGTATGGATTTAAATACACATGCGTACCTTGCCGCGGTGCTCTCTCTCTATGAACTCATTCCGTGCTTAGGTGCTCCGTCTGGAGATTGACTTCTGGAATATGAGTAATGTTATTGCTTAATCCTTAATACAAATTTAGTATTTTAATATGTATTTATTATAAAACAACTAGATCTAAATATTAATAAAGTTTTAGTACGTGAGAATAAATATTTTAAATGCATATTAAGTCTTAATATTATTATGAAATATACCTCAATTAGATTTATTTCAACCTTAAAAATAATAATGTTAGTATACTTTAATATATTTAAGATACATATGTCTCACTAATTAAATGGCTCATTATATTCAAATAAGACTTGTTAATAACTAATAAATTGTAAGCTGTTCGATATGTACAAATATTATTATACGTGGTTTTTGTGTGTGTGTGTGTGTGTGTGTGTGAGAGAGAGAGAGAGAGAGAGAGAGAGAGAGAGAGAGAGAGAGAGCTCATTATTTATGCCATATGCCGTAAAAATATATCAATTATTATATTTGAATAATATATTTAGGAGAAATAGCTGCAACAAATAGGTAAACAAAGAAACAAAGGGATATATTAATGTATTAACACACACACACACACACACACACAGATATACATATAATAGCTACCCCTTTCCTACACTCCTTGCCACTAAATAACATTTTTATAATGTTATATGCAAAGAAAACACACACGCACACACACACATGTAGACATAGTTAGCTCCAATGAATATACACATACAGACATAGATATAGATATAAAAGAATAAAATCATATTTATCAGATACATCAGTTTAATAAATGAAAGCTCAATGAATATAAATATAAATATTATATCACATTAATGTGATACATAATATTATAATGTGTGTGCGTGTGCGTGTGTAAACTCAAATATGAAGGCAGTACATAGCCTATATGTGTATAATTATAATGTAAATGTTAATGTTATAGTTTAATTATAAAGATATACAGGTTTAAATAGTTTAGCACAATATTATATAAATATTTATACCTTGGTATAAACGAACATATATATATCTCAACTTGTGTGCTGTGTGTATGTGTGTGTGTGTACACAGAAACGTGTGTATAAGAGATTTATGTGAAAGGGTCGAAAATCCATGGCAAAGTAGACAACTGGTTGTTTTGAGGATACACAATCATGTACGCACTCGTACATGCCTGGCGTGTGTGTGCATGTGTGAAAATATACACATATATTAGTATACATACCGATAGAGTATATGTGGATGTACACCGAGAGAGAGATCCTAAACATACTTACAGGTATGAGTTCTTGGTGCTGCCCTTATGTAATCGTTGGCCGCAACATCAACATTCTCGACCAAGGCTCAACCTGTAAGTCTAGTATATATACACAGATACACATTTACACATATACACACACGTATATATCCTCATACAGATACCTTGACGGGGCTGGGATGCTTATATAGTTGTATATACCGTGGTAAACATCGAGGTTTAACCTCCCACCTGAACCGTGTAATGATTTCTGCACAGTGTTTCCGTCTCTGTACTTAGTACGTGTGCGCGTGCGCGTGCCGTTTACATAGATAATACGCATAGATATACATATGCAGGTATAATGTTTAAATACATGCATAACATTGAAAAAGACAGTACACACACGCACACGCACACGCACACACATGTGTACTTACTTTGCAAGTTATGATGATGTTACGAAGAACGCACCCAAGATATTTCAGATGGGGAAATGAGCTTAATATTTAGGACTTGCACTTGAAAGCTTGGAATAAACGGTCTCTTGTTCTTGCTTAACGGCCATTAGAGAATCGTACTCCACTTTCAATCTCTGATGTGTGTGTGTGTGTGTGTGTGTGTGTGCGTGTGTGTGTTGTATAAATGTGTATGTATACACATACCTCAAGTTGTTCTTTCTTGCTTATGATTGTTTCCTTGACATCTTGGAGTTGTTGTGCTCGCTTCTCTTTTTCCGATGATACCAAATGCCTCGTGCCAATTGCACACAGCTTTGCATTCTCTATCTTGTTTGCTCGTTCCCTTGACAGCAGCTCTTGAACTGTAAACAAACATATCTATATGTGTATACGCATTCGTGTGTGTGTGTTGTGTGTGTGTGTCTATATATATATATATATATATATATTATATAATATATATGTATGTATGTATATGTATATGTATATATGTATACTACCTTGTTGAAACTGGAGATTTTGGAGCGAAATGCAGCACAGGACTTCTCTACAGAATGGCACCGTGCATACGTATCCGCTGGCAGGAGTCGAACACACGACTCCTCGTCAATGCTCACCAGCGCCATGTCCTCCATCAACCCTAAAGAAACCGTTCCTCTGTGTTTAGGGTCTTGGGAAAAAAATCGTCCCTCTGTTTTTAGGGTTCTTGGGAAAGAGCCCTAATGCTGGAAGCATGGCCGGCGTGGCTCGAGGAAGCGATCAGGCGGCTTGAAGATCTAAAATTCTGCGATCGATCCGCACGGTACGCGTTGCAAGCAGCAGTTGTATCGATTTTGGGGATGAATTCAAAGACTGGGAGCAGAAAAGTGTTGAAATCCGTGTTTCTCAACGTACATTGGTGGATCAATGGCAAGCCTAGTACAGGTGCGTGCATATACATCATGCAATGCACAATTGATATGCTTTTAAATCAGAGTATTTGTTCAATATATGTGACACACAATGTACAGTTTTTTTTAATTTATTATACTTAGCATACACCCAAAATTCAAAGATGCTGTACTTGTATTTAATCTATTATACTTAACATGCATACAAACTTCAAAGATGCTTTACTTGTATAATCAATTATATATGTATAGCAGCTGTATATACGACTCGAAAAAGAATGGTATGCATTACATTACACATGTATGTGCATCTATGGTAGTATATAGGTGTGTGTCTTTGCCATCTGTATTTGTAACTTATATGCGTATATTTCTGTAACCAGTAATTAATATAAGAATGCTATATAATAACATAATCAATCTGATAGCGGAATGCGGCCTTCTGTATATTACTATATATGTTTATGCACACATACGCACGCACACGCACACGCGTACACACACCCATAAAACACAAACAGACAGACACATGTCTATTGTACAAGTAATATGTAACATACTAACATATTCACCAGACATGGTATGTCATCGAATAAGGTCTAAATATTCTACATACATACACCTGGATATATTTACACATAGTGCATAATATATTAATTAGTAAATGTGATAAATATCGAGATATGTTCTGTTGTATGTATTAGGCGACGTGGAGGATATATATATATATAGAGAGAGAGAGAGAGAAGAGAGAGAGAGGGAGGAGGGAGGGAGGGAGGGAGGGAGGGAGAGAGAGACACACACACACACACGGGTTGTTGCTTATAGGGGATGAAGAGCAAGAAAATGTCACACGAACACTTGTTCAGTTTTCCGGAAATGACTACCTTGGTCTGTCCATGCATCCAGCTGTTAGATATGCTGCAGCCAAGGTACACACACAATGATATTTACCGTAACCTGAATGCTTCATGTATGTGTGTATATATGCTACTATGACTGTATATAGGCAGCCATTGCTTCAGGAATGGGTTTACGAGGTTCTGCTCTTATTTGTGGCTATACAACAATTCACAGGCAGCTGGAAACGTCTTTGGCACAACTTAAAAGAACTGAGGTGAGTATACCTCCCTCCCTCTCCCCTCTGCACGCCCATGCATGATAAACAAGGACATACATATAAATATGCATATTGCACATAGAGATGTGCATTACGGATACATTATGTGATTCATGTTTGCATATATGCTTGTATACAGACACACAGACACATGCATTTGTAGTGTGTATAATATTTTGCTATCTACAGGAGTGCTTATTATGTCCAACCGGGTTTGCAGCAAACATGGCAGTGATGACTGCTATTTCAACGAATATTCCAGGTTTTAATACTAACAAGATAGGCATCTTTTCTGATGAATTAAACCATGCATCCATAATCGACGGTGTTGTGTTGGTCAGAAGCAGAGCCATTCAGATGTTTATGTTTATAAACATAATAATCTCAACCATCTTGAAATGCTATTGTAAGTATATATTTATGTATCTGCATATGCAAATATGTTTATAAACATAATAATCTCAACCACCTTGAAATTCTATTGTATGTAATATTTATGTATGTGTTTATGCATGTATACATAAATATGTTTATAAACATAATAACTCAACCATCTTGAAATGCTATTGTAAGTATATATTTATGTATGTGCTTATGCGTGTATGTATATACTCATATGCACATATAATAATGTATGGTGTTTGTTGCAGGTCAGCTTGCAAACTTGATAGGAAGGTGGTGGTTACAGACAGGTGGGAGACCATACCGACTGCTCTCTCTCTCTCTTCTCTCTCTCTCTCTCTCTCTCTCTCTCTCTCTCTCTCTCTCTCTCCTTCTCTCTCTCTCTCTCTCTCACCTCTCTCACACACACACACACACACACACACACAGTGCATGCTAATTAATCGTATATGGATGTTTCTAGTCTTTTTAGCATGGATGGAGACTTAGCACATTTAGACAAGCTGGTTCAGCTGAGACAGAAGTACAGCTTTCTCTTGATTATTGATGATGTGCGTAACTTGTAATGTTAATCTTAAGTTACCAATTAAAATTATATTAATGTTAATCTTTAAGTTTAATAACTATTTATGTTAATCTTTATAGGCTCATGGAACTCTAGTTTGTGGTGAAAATGGTGGTGGAGTTGCTGAAGTTTATGGAGTTGAAGATAAAATTGATATTTATATTGGTACTTTAAGTAAAGCATTTGGATGCCATGGAGGTTTTATTGCTACAAGGTGTGCCTGCGTGAGTGTGTGTGCCTGCGTGCGTGTGTGCGTGTGTACACGCGTACGCACGCACACGTTTATACCTTGTAGCAAGAAAACCTCCATGGGCCTTGACGTATAGATATAATTGCTTATAGATAGATAGATAGATAGATAGATATATGTATATAGGCAGCATACAATATATGTTATCCTTGGATTACACACACGCGCGTGTACTTTTAAAATGTTTCATAAAACCCATAAGATGAGTATTTGTAAAAGTGTATATGACTCTGTGTGTGTGTGCGTGCGCGTGTGTAAATGCTTGCGTGATGTGTGTTCTAATTAAAGTTGTATTTGCAGCCGGAAGTGGAAACTGCTCATACAATCCCGAGGCCGTTCGTTTATCTATTCAACTGCTCTTCCTATTCCCGTGGTTGCTGCTGCACACGGTACACACATACACACATGAGAGAGAGAGAGAGGGAGAGAGGAAGAGTACATATGTTCATCTGCGAACGTATATATTCGTATATAGAGACACAAGTCATACACATCTCTGAGAGTATAGAGTTTAATGTGTGAAATGAATGCAAACAATGATATAACATAAATTCGTATGTGAATTTTATATATAATATGTGTATGTGTATGTAGCTTAAATATGATCATGTAATAATCTTTTTGCAGCTGCACTTGATGTGGCCATTAATGAGAAATGGAGACGCGAAACACTTTGGAGCAGAATGAAGCTATTCTCACAATTAACAGGTTTAGAGGTTAATAGTCCCATAATCCCCATAATTGTGGGTAGTGCCAATGACGCACTGCAAGCGAGCAAGTAAGTCACCTCTCTCTCTCTCTCTCTCACACACACACACACGCTACATACCTCACTCATGTATGTATGTGTGTGTTACGTCTATACACACATGGACACAAATGAAGCAAGTATATACACGCTACATACCTCATTCATGTATGTACGTGTGTACGTGTATATAGACATGGTTACGGTTTTCTCTCTCACATACACAACACTGACACACATTTGATATGAGATGTGCATGCGTGCGTGCGTGTGCTGAGTTTTGGTTTTTGCAGGAATCTTCTTAAAGCAGGTTTTCATGTTCTTCCAATTAGACCTCCTGTGGTTCCTGCAAATTCTTCTAGGTATGTCTTTTCGTTTATTAATATAATTTCTAGTGTGCACGCACGAGTGTGCGTATGTACGTGTGTGTGTGTGCGCGGGCGTGCGAGAGAGGTGTGCAAACACAAATCATTATGTGTTCTGCATATATATATATATATATATATATATATATAGACACACACACACACACTTGTGTACATGTTTACAGGCTTAGAGTTACACTCTGTGCTTCACACACTGAAGCACATATCAAGGCGTTATATGAAGCTCTTTTACCATGGATAAGTCGTAGAAAGCAGGTAATACGGGTGTGTTGGTTGCATCTAAGTTGTAACCAGTTATCTTTAATTTTATTTTTCTTAAGTTATATAAAAACTTTGAATAATTATTATTGATGTGTATGGTATGATTATAAAATGATCTTTTACTATATAATAAACTTATATGCTCTGTGTTGCTCTCTCTCTCTCCATGTGTATGTGTGTGTGTTGAGCTGTGCTTGTAGGGATACATAAACTAATTTAAGCTTTTATTAATAATTATTACTATAGTGTATAGAATATTGGTCGTTTATACACCATCAAAGTTACTATGTATGTACACACCAATATAAAATACACACGCACCTCAAACACGTCACACACAACACATGTTTACAGGGCACGTACCACACATATATCTAATTAATATATATATTATAATAAAAGACAAAATTATTTTAAATATATATATATATATATATATATATATATATATATATATATATATATATATATATTATTTATGAATTACACTCGTACATAATTTTTAATATATAGTTGCGTTAGTATTTAAATAGTTGCGTTAGTATTTAAATAGATTGTATTTTCAAAAATGGTATATAAGAATATACTAATATTTAATGTTAAGTTTTTATAAATTAAAAATATATAGATTAAGTAATTATAGACAAATTAACATAAGCTGATTGATTAAAGACAATGTATTGTATTATATACAAATAGTGATGTTTCTAGAAAATTTGATATTATATTATTGAAGGCTTTTTAATAATAGATAATCTTCAATTTTATTTTTTAAATTTCTTTATTTTAATTATTTATTATATACATGAGAAATTATTATTAATAATATTTATCATTCTCTTTTATTAGTAAATTAACTATAAAAATAATAAAGTACTGAAAGAGCCGATATATATTAAAAATGTCAGATACCTTAAGCTACAAAAAACCCTGCTTATATACAGGAGACCTCCTGCCACGTGGCACACATGCGACACGTGGCGCTGACACATGGCGGCCAGATCACCACCCATGTGTCACTATGCATGTGTGTATATACACATGCGTATATACGTTACATTACATAATATACAGTATCTTACAGTACTATATTTTTATATATTCATTGATTATTATAATGTTTTATTTTATTATGAGTGTGTAAATGTTTTATTATGTGTATTATTACGCGTGCGTGTGTGCATGTATGTGTGTGATGTCTGTGTGTGCATATATGTGTGTTGTGTAAATGCTTTATTTTGTGTGTTTTATACGTCTGCATGTATATGTGTGTACGTGAGTGTTTTATCGGTCTGTTTGTGTTTGAATGTGTGTGTGTGTGTTGGTGTACACTGCCTATTATTCTTATGTTACTAAGATGGTTTATTAAGTTAAAAAGATTTTCTCAAAGATTAATATTATTAAAAATGAAAATTTAAAAAATATAAAAAAGAATAAACATTCGCATATATATTAAAGGGGAAATTATATTTATATCCATATTTACATATATATCCCTATAGAAATTTTATATTTACATATATACCTCTCTAAAAGTTTTAAATTTACATATATATCTTTTAAAAATTTCAATTGTAATATTTTAATTTTTAAAATAATAATATTTACTAAAAATATATTTAAAATTCATAATATATTGCAATGAAATAATTGAAGTTTATTAAGTGTTAAATGTCAAAAACTTATCATAATAAAAATAAAATATTTTAAAAATAATTATATTATATTGTGATATATATGTTTAATAAGTTATATTTAAAATATAAATTAATTAATAAGTTTTTATTAATTTTTTAAAATGTTTTTTAATTTTAAAATTTATGAAGTTTTAAAATAAAAATATAAACTTTTACGGATACATATATATATAAATATGAAAAATTTCAGGCGTATAAATGTAATTTTCCCTATATTAAATATATATACAATTTTTCAAGAAGTTAATATTATACGTATTAGTAGGAGCACGTTACAAAGTATATACTTAAAAAAAATAATTCCAATAAATATATGAAATATGAATCAAAAAATTAAAATTATAGCATAGTTATCGGAAGTATTTAAATTACATTTTATATATCTAAATTTAATTGTAAAACTATAATATTTATGAAATTCCATTCATATGTTAATAGAGGTGTATATATATATATATATTGTTATATTATAAATATATAAGACTCTTGAAGAAATAAAATATGTAAATTTGAGTAATATATGATTTATTCCATTTGAATTGTTATAAATTATATATATTTATGTGTGTGCATGTCTATGTACATCATTCTAATTTCCAACACAACTATAAAATAAAAATAATAATAGTAATTTATAAATAAAGTGATTGAGTGGGGATTTGCATTATAATTAAACACTATTAAAAATATTATATGAAGTTTTTTCTTAAATAAATTTATTTAAATTAAATTATGTTTTAGATTTTTTATTTTTTATTTAGAATTTTGTTTCAGTTGTTTATTTACAATGGTATTTAAAATAATATTAAAATAAATTATTTATGTTTTGAGCTGTTATATTCTATATTGTTAAGTTTTCTAAGTGTTGATTTAAGAGTAAATAATACAGGTGCTCAATAATAAATAAAATGTAAATATTACGATAACTAAATATTATTAATTAATAAATGATAAATATTTAATATTATTAAATAATTTTATTATGTTATGTTTGTCATAATGATTTCTATCAATTTTTTTCTTTAATTAAGATAATATTGTAAATCATGTACTTAATTTCTCTCTCTCTCTCTCTCACACACACACACACATATATATACATACACATATACCCAATATCTGTGTATATTCCATTGCATACATATTCAAAGAAGCACCAGAAAACAAGCGTTAGGGAGAGAGGGAGAGAGAGTTTTAAGTACCAATTTATTCAAACCATATGAAGTACGTAAAAACAATGTATATAAAGTATATCAAGGAGTAGAAAGATTATCTAACATCTCATCAAACACCATTCCAAAGTTTGCCACCTGGAACATACATACTATTAATGTGCATGTACGTGTGTTGTGGTGAGATAGTACGCATATTTGCAAACTGAGGATAAAGAGTAAAGTATGTATATATGTCTGAACATAGACTCTCTCTCACACGCACGGAGGGGGAGGGCGAATACAGGTGTGTATGTATAGAGTACCTTAACGGACGTCTCCAGAAGAGAAGCCTGCGAACCCGGGAGGCCGAGTAGGAATACTAGCAGAGCTCATAACCTCGGAGTCCGAGGTCTGCCACCGTCTCAAGGCCTCGGACAGGCTCAGTCCGAGATCAATCCCACCATTGTCCTCGTTATCAAAGTCCATAGACGGCTTCCATCTTTCTACCATGGGCGCTAACACGTTCACTGCATGGCTCATATCCGGCCTCTGATACGGCTCCCGCATTGAACAGTGTCCAGCAAGCTCGGACACCGTGGATATACTCTCAAACTCCTCGTCTGTCATCTCTAACTGTATAGCCGGATCTACGGCTGTCCGGAATGTCTCCTTGTTTACTCTCATGCGACGGAACCAGGTTGGTAAGTGCACTGTGTCCTCGGACCGTGATGAATCCAATGCTTGCCTGCCTGTGACGAGCTCCATGAGTATTACTCCGAAGCTGTATACGTCCACCTTGTTGTGTCACACGTCCCGTCACTGTAATGTAGCCCGTGGTCAGTGCGAAGATTTTGTAATAGCGGGCGCACGCAGAGAGAGATATGTGTTAACTATGTTATTTGTTGATGTGTATGCATATATATCAAGCATGTAACTGTACTGAACTGACTTTGAAGTTCTATGCACTAAGCCAGTCTACATAGATGTATACAAGACATTATGTCTTATACGTATATATTGTGCGTATACGTACCTGCATACTCAGGAGCAAGGTACCCAAAAGTCCCAGCAAGCCTCGTCTCAATAGACACCTCCCTTCAGGGGCAAGTTTGACAAGCCCAAATCAGATACTTTGGCATGAAGATCATCATCCAATAATATATTCGAAGGCTTCAAATCCCTGTGTATAAAACTCTTCTGTGCAAGCCCATGCAGGTACTCTATCCTCTAGCAACATCCAACGCAATAGAGAGCCTACACTTCCATGAGAGAGGCTGGTCCATACTTTCCACACTCGAACAAGTGCTGGCTGAGCGTCCCTTGTGGCATGTACTCGTATACAAGTAGCTTCTCATCACGCTCTATACAGTAACCAAGAAGAGCAACCAGGTGCCGGTGTCGAACCTTGGTTAACACCTCAATCTCGGCCATGAACTCGGACATCCCTTGTTACTCACCCACGGCTGCCTCCATTCTCTTCACAGCTATATGTGTTCCATCCTCAAGCACACCCTTGTACACCACTCCAAACCCGCCTCTCCCAAGTATACTCTCCTCACTAAAGTTGTTCGTGGCCTTACGTAGCACCTGTACGGAGATAACCAGATTCTCGGTCTCGACTCGAACTTCACTCGGCCCGCTGTGCGTAGACCCCTTAACCATCTCACGCTCGAAGCTCGAATCACGAGGATGCACAACGATCGCACTCGGGTTCTGTACTCTCATGAACTTCGTTCCCTTCTTCCTACACAGGAAGTATACACCGAGAGCTGTACATGCCACGAGCACCGCCAGAAGAACGGGGACTACAATAGCTGCCGGGGAAGTCTTCTTTTCTTCTTCGGACTGTCCGAGGTCGTACCAGATGAGCTCGGACCCTGAGCGGTCGAACTTCCCGGGGTCGGACTAGACACAGGAGTGAGCGGATTCCCAGCCACGTTCAGGTCGAGACTGCTCGGAGGTAAAGGTACGGACCAGATAGCTTGTTGTTCTGGAGATTGAGCGTCTTCAGAGTGGGTATCCGAACAACCGCTGCAGGGACTAGCCCGGTAAGCGTGTTATCCTTCAAGTTCACTGCAGTGAGACCGGGGAGATTGGTAAGTGAAGTCGATATGTTCCCGGTGAGACCACAGTTCTGTAGCTGAATCGAGGTTACACTCCCTCTGGTACAGATAATCCCACTCCAGTTGTTACACGGATCATTTCCTTTCCATGTAGTAGTGCACCTAGAAGTAAATCCCTGTGCAGATTTCACAAACTCGAGTAAAGCTGTCACACGAGGATCACACGGACCACCTGGTATCGGACCACAGAAGCCGTTCCCAGAGCCGTCATATGGGAAGCCCAGCTTCGGCATCGGACCGACCAAGTTGTTTCCACGTATAGTGAAGTTGCTGAGAGCCGGCAACCGGGACAGAGACCCCGGGATCTCCCCCACGAGCTCGTTATCGTTCAGTCTCAAGTCCTCTAACGAGGACAAGTCCGAGATCGTGTCAGGGATGACACCCGTGAAGCTATTCACATGTAGCCAGAGTGTTGTCAAGGACTGCATTCCCCCAATGACATCTATCGGACCCGTGAGTGTTCTTGTTCCTTGCTGGTTGTTCAGCTTGAGAACTATCATGTTCGAGCTTGCAAATGTCGATGGGAGGTTCCCCTCCAGGTTGTTATATGCAAGTGTGAGTGTCTTCAAGCTGGACATGGATCCGAGGAAGTCCGGTAACGATCCCCGAGTGTGGTGTTTGTAGCCGAGAGTGTTTGTAAAAGCGAGCAGTTCTGTACATCCTTTGGTAGTGACCATGTCTGTGTGCTGTTCACGTGGTTATCATCCAGGAAGATCTGTGTTAAGCTTGATAACCCCGCGAAGAAGTCGCCAGGTATAGTATCAAACATGTTACCACTGAAGTAGGCCTCGGACAAGGATGAGAGTCCACTAAGAGTCGGAAGTGAGCCCGTGAAACCGTTCCACTGGAGCTGTATAGAAACCAGAGACTTCATCTTGTTCAGGTCCTGCGTCACGGTCCCTCCAAGTCCAAGATTGCTCATCTCCAATGCTGTCACGGATGCTCCCGTACACTTCACATGTATCCATCGATCACCACACGGATCATCTCCTTTCCAGTTTGATAACACACCCGTGTTCTGCACGCCTCTAAGAAAGCTCTGAATCACCTGTAAGTCCACTGCGTTTGTTGCCCCCATCGAACTCCCCCATTGTAGTGCTACAGATATAACTAATGTTGCTAGTATAAACATCCTCCCACCTCCATTCTATGTATTCTAACTACAACCCATCTTCTATACTAAAACTTCTTAAGAGACCATCAAACTTCAAGGAGACCAATTTCTTCCTACAGAAAAATACACAGAGTAGTAAGTTTTATGAATCCTACATAAAGCCAAACTTATAACAATCTGTTATGCATGTCTATGTACGTATATGTATATATACATCCATCAATATATATATAGGACCATACATTATATATTATATTATATATGGTTAGTGGTATCCAGAGAATCTGAAACACTTTGTTACCCAGAAATTCTACATAAAAACCATGCATTGCATAGGTATATATGTATGTAACATAAAACCCATCTTGTATCTATCGAAATCGGAAAAATCCAATACCTGTGGTATTTTTCTAAGATTAACCCGGGATTAAGGCGCTAATACCACATTTCCATGGGGATTACCGAATCTACAGTGCTCAGGGTCCCAGATTGTGGGGCAAACACTGATTGTATATACATTGAAAGAGAGAGATCTACAAACCTCTGAGGATTTCGAGGAGCTCCTGTTGCATTTAGCCGCTCGAAGAAGCTTGAATCGATCCACGCCCTAGGGCACGCACGTACTCGCGCACCCCCTTAAGGGGGATGAATGAATGCTGCTGTCTCATTCACGTGAGATATCCACCGTTGATCGCTCGACCGCCTTATTTTCCGGAAAGTAGCAGGGTTCGTTGTCGGGAAATCTCCGCCACCGCTTTTTACCCGGCGGGTCCGTACACGCTACCGCGGTTTGCCAGCTAGCTTCTCGCGGAGGAAAGGGAATATTCACCTCTTTTAAATTTTAATTGCACACCTACTATATATACGTGCTATGTATTTGCGTGCGCGCATGTGCATGTGTTGACCATTATCTGAGTATATAAGACACCGTATATCTAGCTATCGTATACTTATATATACATGCATGTGTCGTACGTATACTGACAATACCGTTTCATGTGAGGAATATGCTAATTCAATCATTATCTTTATATAAGAAGCTTTCCATTTGGCAGTTTCTGGGGCTATCATGTTCTAAAGACTATGATAGCACATGTAGGGCATTTAGCATGTGATGTCACACGTCATACTTATAAAAATAATAAGAAATCAAAATCTCATGTAAATCTTATAGCAGGATCTTTAGCTTATCAAAGTTGTAGTAGTACCATTTGTGATCTATGATGTAATGTGATTACATAATCAGAAATATAATGATGATATTTAAATTATAACAACCGTTGTCTGCTGCAAAATGCGGACGGATGACTTCATGGGAGAGCGTCCGACAAGGCATTGCCTCGGCAGTGAGATCGTGCGGTGGAGATCTCTCCCAGGTGAAGCGTATCCACGCCACTATACCACGCATCCACGTGGAGCAAGATCCGTTTCTCGCAAACCACCTGATCGAGGCATACGGGAAATCAGGAAGCTTAGAACTGGCACTCGGGGTGTTGAACGGGTTACGCACACCCAATCTCTTTACTTGGAATGCCCTCGTGTCAGCGTACGCCCGGAATGGGCATCCGGATGAAGCCAAGTATATACTCGAGAAAATGCCCCGGTTGCACGTCCGACCTTGCTCGGTCGTTATACAGGCGCTCGGTAAGGAACGTCTGGAGGAAGCCAGGGAGGTGTTTGACACCATGCCGTACCCGGACAGAGTCTCCTGGAACGTGCTGATCGCTGCATATGCCCAGAACGGGCATCTGCAGGAAGCGAGATCCTTGTTTGAGGCAATGGAAGGGAGGGATGTCGTCACCTGGACGACCCTGATGAGAGGACACGCCATCCGTGGCGAGTCCCGGGAAGCGAGGCACATCTTCTCGAGGATGCCGGCGACAAACGATGTCTCGTGGAACACACTCATCGTCGTGTTTGCCGAGAGGGGCGAACTCGAGGAAAGCAGTCTGTTGTTCACTAGGATGCCGGACCCGACGGCGGTAACGTGCACCGCGATGGTGAATGCATACTCCCAGAACGGACGTATCAAGGAGGCGAGGGCGCTGTTCGAGGTGCTCCCTCACCGCGACACCGTCTCCTGGACCAGCATGCTGCAGGCCTACGCCTCGCACGGAGAACTGTCTGAGGTGAAGGCGACCTTCGACAGGATGCCGAACCGCGATGCAGTGTCGTGGACAACACTGTTGGGTGCGTACTCGCAAGCCGGACGTGCCGAGAAGGCAAGGACCGTCTTCGAGAGGACGCCGAACTGGGACCTCGTAACAGAGAACTCGATGCTCGCTGCGTATGCCCACAATGGACACGTTGAGGACGCCGTGCTGCTCTTCCGGAGCCTCCACGAATGCGACCTCGTCTCGTGGACGTCGCTCATCGCGGGGCACGCACAGAATGGCTACTGTGAGTATGCGATCCACCTCTTCCACCAGATGCTCCTCGAAGGCATAAGTCCCGATGGGATCCTCTTCGTGAGCATACTTACTGCATGCAGTCACGTCGGGTTAGCCTCCCAGTTGTTTGGCAGCATGGTTTCGGACCACTACATAAACCCCATACCCGAACACTACTCGTGCATGATCGACATCTTAGGTCGGACAGGGAAGCTCAAGGATGCAGAGGAGCTCGCGGAGACGATGCCATACCTGCCTAATGACCTCGTTTTGGGCTCCCTCCTTGCAGCGTGCAAGAACCAACGGGACGTGGAGCGCGGGATACGTGTTGCAACCCGTTCCGACTGCTGGACGCACGCTCTACTGACGAGCTTGAAACAGACAGACGGGATAAGCAGCATAAGGATTGACGGAGAGCTTTACAAATTCTCTGCCGACGATGGTGAGATCGAGAATGAGATGGAGATTACCATGACAATGGAGAGGATTAACAGTCTACTTAAGGAAGAAGGATACTTGTCAGTTACATACGAGAAAGAGAAGCTGGTGTCCGAGCATAGTGAGAAGCTCGCACTTGCCTTGGGTGTAGTTAGAACTCGTCCGGGGACTCCGTTGAGGATTATTAAGAACTTGAGAGTGTGTTCTGATTGTCATTCTTTTATTAAGATGGTTTCTAGGGTACTTGGGAGACATATTGCTGTGAGGGATGCTAGCAGGGTTCATTATTTTAGAGAGGGTAAATGTTCTTGCAAAGACTATTGGTAAATAGATACATTTTGAGTGAACTGTCAGATGAGAATCCAACGGCTGTAATAAAATATATGTTAATTTAAGAAATAATAATAATAAAAATTAAAATTAGTAATTGTTTTGTTAACTTCATGTAATGATTTGAATAGCATTTCAGCATTGAATTTTGTTTAAAATTTTAATTATAAAAATTAGTACAAAATAAGCATATATTCTTAGTAAATACTTCATCATCGATAGTATTTTTTATAATTACGATATCTTAACATATACTACATCTACGTCCTTTAATAGTATATTATTATGATATTTTAATTTTCGTTATATAATAAATAAAATTTAAATAGTAAAATTATTATATATTCTTAATTATACTTAGTAGAATATGACTAGGATATTTTATTTAAGTTTAAAATTTATTAATAAAAAATTATAAACCATACTTCATCGTACATAATTTCACGTAATAGAATTTTAATTTTGAAATTTCTTAAGTAATGCTTAATGCTAAAATAAAATTTAAATTATTCAATTATGATATATCCTTAAAGATATTTTAACTATATTTAAGCTAAATATATAATAAAGCTAAATATCTTTTGTTATTTATTAGGCACACGTACACATACATATATGTTACTTGTTTCGATGTACTTATATTCATTTACTCTAGTACATACATATGTTTTGTGAACAAACTATCATATTGAAATTTTTTCAAAAATTTTAAATTTTTTTAAAAAGAAATTAGAAAAAAGAAACCAATTACATTTTATAAAGAACAAGCAAACTAAACATAAATTTTATTTTAAAAATCTTCAAACGTAATATACACTTATTTTAAAATACAAGTATGTTTTTTATTTTATTATAAATGATAATATTTTTAATCTTGACTTTTACTTTATACATCATAAGGAATTAAAAGTACAATTAATATTACTTTTAAAAAAATTTCAGAGTAAAAAGAATAAAAAAGAAATTTTATTAGGTGATAAGTGATAAAAAATAAAATGATTTAAAATCTTTTAAAGAAAGTATATTAAAATATTACTTTTTGATTTATAAACTTTTGATAGGTAATAAAGAAAATATTTTTTATAATTCTTTTTAAAATAATAATGAATAGAAAAAGATAATAAATAAAAAGTAATATTTAAATAAAAATTCTGATAGATAGATATATATTTTCTTTTCTTTATTTAAAAGTGATAATTCATTAAAAAATAAAATAATAAATAGTTAAAAAGACTTGAATTAATAATTACTTATCTTTCAAAATTAATAATTATAATAAATAAGACATTTATGATAGCTTAGAAATATCAATTATATCAATTACACATTTAAATATAAAATGTTGTACACATTTAATTTGTTTTAATATAAATATACTTAATTAATAATATATATGTCAATTAAGTAAATGAAAAATGAATTAAGGTTTATTTAATTAATTTTGAAACATTTAAAATAAGATTTATGAATTATAATAATTATAGATTCTAAAATGATAAAATCATGTAACATTTTGATTAACATTGGTAAAGTATGTACAACAACACACACACACACACACACACACACACACACACATGTTGTGTGTGTTGTGTGTGTGTTGTGTATTATATACTTACCAATGTATTTATATATTATAAATTGGAATGTTTCAAGAGAGTTTTTTAATATTATAATGGATAATTTATTAAAAAAGATAAATTAAAACAAGTTGTTTTTAAATTAATAAGTTTAAATACATTAATACGATGTATTTTTTTTAAAGAAGACAATACATAATATTAAGAATTCTTCACCTAAATCGATCTTTTTAATGTGCAAGAAAATATTTAAAATTAATATATTACAAATTCTTAATAAAGTGGGGAAGTAATTTTTATGGTAATTTATTTTATTTAAAGTAATTTTATTTTAAAAAGTTCGCCTATTAAAATTTTAAAGATTATTTTAACGACATTAAAATTTAAAAATGAGTTATACAAAATTAAATTATTATTAAATGAAATAATTATTATATTTATATGTACATCCTATACACCTTAACATACTATTGTAATAAAAATTATAATTTATATTTAAAATCCTTGCTATTTGTCAATCTCTTTAAAATAATATTTTAATTAATTGTTTTTGTATTAAAGAATTTTATATAAGACTATACTTATAAATATTTATATTAAGACTATATCATAATTAATCCAAATAATATAGTAACAATTGGTTTTTTTTATTAATTTTTTTTTTTACTAAATTAATTTAACTTGTTAACTACAATTTTTATAAAAAATTATTGATGATTTTCATTGTATATGCTTTTAATGAGTATATAAAATATAAATAAGAGTTTTATTCACATTGAGCAAACATTTTTTATTTATTTTTAAACTAAAAGAATATAATTTTTAATGAAATTTTTAAAGATTTTTACATGATTATTATGTATAATTTTTTAAATAGATCTATAATGTACATTATTTATTTATTGTGAATTTATAAATTATAATTTAATTAATGTTTCAATTAATAAGAATATTCTTTATAAATTTTGCCTAATATAAGGGTAAATATTTTAAAGTATTATAAGTGAAGTATTCTCATCACTATATATGTGTGTTTAAGATATATATGTACAATTTATTAATTAAAAAGTCATATGTCTTTAAATGATAAACGTTTTAAATAAAATAATAAAATAATTAGACTTTTATTAAAGAATTCATAATATTAATGTTTCGATAAAGAAAGACATAGTAAGCTTTATTAATATAATATTAATAATAAAGTGAAAAATAAATACATATTGTTTTAATTGATATTTTAATTCAAAACTCTTTTATGTATGTTTATAAATAAAAGAACATGTTAATCAAAATTAAAATACAATAATATATTATATATAAAATATACATGATTAAATTATTATGTACAAGCTATTCGTGTGGACCTTAGTTTGCGAGGGATAATAAAATATATTGTATACATATATACCCAACATATAAAAAATATATTATAAATAATTAAAAATATATCTAAAAGCAGAATATATAAAATTACGTTGTAATTAAACATCTTAAAAACAACATATTATTTTTTATATATACACAATATACATTTTATTTTTTATTTGCTTATAATAATAGAAATAAACTTCCTTTATCACTCTTTAAAATATAATTAATATGTTCTTAAAGTTGATTATTAAATTAACTATAATTTTTAATGTTTAATTCCACATTTTTTATTTATAACTTGAATTATATTATGATATACTGTATAATTTTATTTTAAGTTAAATTTAAGGTTAATTTAACTTCTTTATTACTTAATACACAATAATTAAAACTATAATAAAAACTTATACAGTTATACGTCCGTTGTCGCCCAGGTAATACATTTTACGTATGCATTCGAATTCGTTTTCGAGACATATTAAAACACCTGTGTTCATTGCCAACACACACATGTGCTGATGCGTGCGTGGTTACGTGTATTCACCAGGTAAAAGTGATATATCATATACACATATACATTATATCATTATTCTGAATATGGAAACGCTTGATAGGAAGTTGGGAAACAAATAATTAAATATACACTGACATTTCAATCATGTACATACTATATAAATTAATTATTTTAATTATATGAAATTATACCTTAGACTTTGATCTTAGACGGCAACATAAGAGGTTGACAACAACGCTGTCAACATCACTGGACACGCTCGTCAATTAGAATATTCTTTCGGAATCCACCGGCAAATGCCGGTCATGCACGTGGGATGCGTGCCACAATTGTAGCCCGTCTTTAGATCCCTTAAAGCACAACCGTCTGAAACCATCCGACGGCTGAGAGCGTCTCTCAACAAGCGGTCTAGATTGCACCCCATTTTTTCTATGCTGCTTTGTTCCTTGCGGCTATGGCTGAACTCATGGAATTCTCTACTGGAAAATCTATATATTAATCTTGGGGATTAACAGGTTTTTAAGTAATAAGGAATAGTAACAATGAAGAAGCCAGATATTGAGGATTTTCAAGATTATGGGTCTCTACATGAAGCCTTCCCAATAGGAATGCGTGTTTAGTGGTGGATGATGATCCTTTGTGTCTTATGATCCTTAAAAGAATGCTTCTACAATGCAAATATCAAGGTAAGTCTACCACACACACACACACACACGTACACACGCACGCACTTATATGTCTGTGTGTAGTTACGGCGTGTAGCAGAGCGATAGAGGCGTTACAGCTGCTACGGGAGAGGAAATCCAAGTTTGACCCTCGTAATTAGCGATGTTTATATGCCGGATATTGATGGGTTTAAGTTGCTGGAGCTTATTGGTTAGAGATGGATCTTCCTGTTATAGTAAGTAGTTAACTGTTTAGCTAGGTTTAACTAATAATACTGTTTTAAGTTTATATGCATTGTGTATATTATGTATGTGTGTATATGTGTGTGTGTGTGTGTGTGGCTGTATGCACATAATGTGTATGACATATACAGTTTTGTTTTAGGCCTTCTCTGTGCCGTCCATCATCTCTCTCTCTCTCTATCTCTCACACGCACAACACACACACACAAACTAATATACATCTTCTCTATCCATTTTCTGTATAAATTTCATACGTTTATGTGTGTACGTGCGTACGCAATTCTTAAGATGGTCTTGTAGTTTTATGGATTTACTGTATCTATAAAACAACACTGTATCAAGAACTATGTTGTATTACATATTTGTTCAACTTTGCTTGTGTGTGTGTGTTGTGTGTGTGTGGGTGTGGGGTGGTGTGAGCTTCTAGAAGTAGAAGAGCTCAATTATTTGTTCCCAACTTTTAGCATTCTCTCTCTGCACAACACACGCTCACGTCCCTGGTGTAACTCTGTCCGTGTGAAAAATCGCATTTTATACAGTTTTATGTTCTTCTTTGTTCTCTTGTCCTAAACACACACACACACACACAATATATTATATACATATGTGTGTGTGTATGTCTCTACACACACACATACATATGCATGTTTTTTTCTGTATGTATATTATTGTTCTTTGCATACTCCTCATGTAGTGTTTATAATATATATATACGTGTCTAATTCTTGTGTGTGTGCTGTATTCACATAATGTGTATGACATATACAGTCTTGCTTTAGGCCTTCTCTGTTCACACATACGTCTTCTCTACGATCTTCTATATTAAAATTCCATACGTTTATGTGTGTTTTGTGCTTTTACGCATTATTAAGATGTCCTTGTAGTTTACTGATTTATATCCATCACAACATATGTATATGTGATATAGTGGTATACATGTAAATATAATACTATATATTTTAAATGAAAGTATATCACCCAGACACATCTCATGTAAAAGCCCACTATGTGTCTGTTCATATTTCAATGTTATACACACTTACACTGTGTATAAGTAAAAGGGTGTTCACACACATGTATACTATCAAACCGCTATGTGCATATGTGTATGTTTCAACTTGCAATGCATATACACACCTTGTTATATCTGCTAACTACTACATACACATGCTGCAGTGATGTCTGCAAACGGGGAGACAAGCGTGGTAATGAAGGGGAAACACAGGAGCATGCGACTACCTCTTAAAACCAGTCAGAATCGAGGAACTCCGCAACATATGGCAACACGTGGTACGGAAGCGTAGCATGAGGGAGATGTGAAGGAGGAGTCGTCAGGCGAGTACGACGAGTGTGAGAGGTTTCCCGGAATATTCTTCAAAGAAGAGGAGAGAGTTTGATAGCTCCTCGGATGAACAGATTGATGACATCTCCGGTCTTAAGAAGCCCAGGGTTGTGTGGACTGGGGATCTCCATCGCCTCTTTGTTAAGGCTGTCAATCAGCTCGGTGTTGAAAGTACGTATATGTATGTGGTGTATGCATTTCTCTATGTAATTATGCCTGTATGTACACATACACCGTTCTCTCTCACATCTTTCTTATGCAAAAACCGCTATATATGTTATTACTTTTGTAATTTATGTATATATAATGTATGTATGTTTGCAATTCAGTACAGTGTACGTAATTAATATATATCTATATCTACATGTGTATCTATCTATATAGTCACACACACACACACACGCTCTATCATACCCCGCTCAGTAGCTTTACATGTGTCAGCGTCTCCTGTAAGTAACTTAATGACTTGTTCACTCTCTCTCTCTTAGAGCATTATCATTATTGTTGCTATTTCGTTTGTTTATCTTTAATCTAAAGTATGTTTAATCTCATTTGTAATGTACACATACAATGTACTCTCTCTCTTCCTCTCTCTCTCTCTCTCTCTCTTCTCTCTCTATATATATATATATATATATATAATAAAATGCTGTTTTGAGTAGTATTAACGTGTATTCTCTTTTAAAAACGCATATTCCACAGACACACACAGCTAGATGGGTTCTATCATACCCGCTCAGTAGCTTTATGTTAAGTAACTTAATGACTTGTTCACTCTCTCTCTCTTAGAGCATATTATCATTATTGTTGCTTTTTCGTTTGTTTTATCTTTATCTAATGTAGTATGTTTAATCTCATTTGTATTTACACATACACATGTACATCTCTCTCTCTCTCTCTCTCTCTCTCTCTCTCTCTCTCTCTCTCTCTCTCTCTCTCTCTCTCTGTCTGTTGTCTGTCTGTCTGTCTGTCTGTCTGTCTACTATTATTATATATATATATATATATGAATGCTGTATACGTATATTTCACACACACACATGTATATTAATCATGGATATGCAGAGGCTGTACCGAAGAGGATTCTGGAGATCATGAACGTGCAAGGCTAACGAGGGAGAATGTCGCTAGTCATTTGCAGGTGATAAAGCTATCATTTGTAAGTTATTAAATCACACACTTTAATCCCACTGTAAAACCCGGTCATATATATTCTTTCTATTCCTCAGAAGTACCGGCTGGGCCTCAAACGCCTGAGCGGCGTCGACATGGAGCCGCACCCAATCGCTTCGTTCCAGGCTGATGACACTGGCAGCTTCGGCGGCTCCATGTATATACGACCAGGAGGCGGCTCTCACAAGACCCCCCGTTCGAGTCACCACAGTGCGGGAGTGGTGTCTTCGGGAGGGAACTTGAACCAGCTCGACTCTGGTACACTCGCCGCCCTCAAGCAGTTACAGAGTATGCAGCACAGAGGCAACAGCCCGAGTCCGAGTCCGAGCAGTGTGTCGAGCGCGCAGGTACTAAGGGCTCCGGGCCTCAAGATGCGCCAGACCGCAACCTCCGTATACACAGGGCAACATCCATCGAGCTCGGCTCACTCAAGGTACACAGCGACTGGATCCCCAATACATGGCAAGGGAACACGAACGCAAACACGTCATCATCAAAGGAGGAGTAGTCCTCGGAGCGGAAGCAACAGTACGGTAGAAGAAATGGACATCTCACGGGCGTTCACTGAGCCGGCCGACAAGGTGTCTTCTCCGGTACCGTTTGAGCAGGTGTCTTCCCGGTAGCGTTCGGACTGGGGAAGATAACCGAAGAATCGACTGCAGTACCACAGGATCTCGCGGAGTTCTGTATCGGGAGTCCGGATTATTTTGCAGTGTTCCGCAACAGCAGAATTGGTCTACTGAATATTGAACTACCAACTAACCTTATTATTTTGTATGTAATTCGTATTGGTCCCCCTTTTACCCTTTTCAAAGTGTATTGTATTATAAGTTTGTTTAAATGCAATAACATTACTTGTTAATCATTGACCATGTCTGATTCGTGTCTCCCATTATTGGTACTTGACAAATAAATAATAACACACATACCACACACATACTACGAACTTTGTTGTCCATAAGAATTCTTTCTTTATCATCTCTACTTGACAAGCTACCTGGTATTGTTGTTGAGAATCTCGTTAACCACCGAGGATCGAACATGTAATCCTCTGGGATCCACGAGTAGTCCTGGTTACCACTTGCTCGGAATCGACAACTGGGTCCTCGCTCCCGAACCCCCACTGGAAGAGTCCGTTTCGCTAGCCAGTCCTGTTCCACTGTACCAGTCTTGCTGGCTTCCGGCTCCCGGTACTGTCGACCGGGTTGCTGTTCTGCATAGGCTCCCTGTATGCTTCTGGCTTCTTGTACCGGGGGACCGGAAACGGAACGTCTGGTGGGTACGGAACCGATGCACCCGGCATCTGCTGATCGTTTGCCGATTAAACCTGGGGGCACATTCTGCTGGTACGCATGAGCATGGTTCATCAGACCATCAGCGGACGCATGCTGCTCGGGAGGATGATCCGTGGCCTGGTTGAGACTGCAGCAGATGACGAACCGGCACTGCAGGGAGCAGCCGGAGGTGGTGGACGGAGGTTCAGCCTCGCACGAGGCCCGTACAGCCTCCATGCAGCCATGTCGTACGCCTGCGCTGCTCTCGGCAGTCGCAAAGGTCCCCAGCCATATCCGAGCCCTCCTCCTCTGCTCGCGTATCTCGGCAACCATCTCCCCCAGCTCCTCTGTCGACCTCTATACATGTAGAACCGTTCTCCGGTCCTCTTTCCCTTTCCCTCTCCCTCGTCTCGCTCCCGTCTTCTTCTTCCCGCTCTCGCTCCCTGCTTTCTCTGCAGATCCGTCAGAGCTCACCGGTGAGCCTTCTCTACTTCTCTCATCGTCTCCTTCCAAACTGGCCGCCATCGGAGAAAGAATCAAACAGAAGAGTATAAGAATGTGCTACTCTCATGAATTCCACCATCGAAGACTGCAGGAATTTAAGACAGAAACAAGTCTGCTTCTGTGCACATACAGCATTCAGAGAGTCTGTATCAAAATATATAATATTTCTCTTGTATAGGAGGGAGAGAAGATCTACAATTCTCATGCATGTTGGGTATGGAGCCTTGACCATATAACAAATTCAGACTCATTCTGTATAGCAGAGAGTACTAATATCTGCACTACTAATATCACACCTCAATCAGTGTATCAAGATTATAGAATCCTGGGACAATTGTATTCTATTAATAAACATCATCAGACTGTTTACTAATATAAATACAACAATTATATGTTTACAACACTAGTAGTTTACACATCCACCTTGTGTCACATGTATCTATAACACCTGGACTCCTCTCTCCGTTTGCCAAGTGGATATCTACAATCTAACCTAATCTTTTCTATATTACTTAACTTATATGTTTATTGCCACCTCAATTGTCATTTTCTTACCCTTTATATTAGGTTTAATACGTATATTAATGTAGGGTTGTCACCATACACAACATTTTCCAACGCTGGAAAGGTGGACTCAAGCTAAACTGGAAAGGGAGAATTAGGTAAACCATGTGGTGGGTGGTAGTGTGTTTTTAATATCTCCATCAGTAAGCGTAAACTCGAGGAAATAAAAATAAATGGTATATATTAAATTAATAATATATTTAAATTATATATATATATATATAGTTAAGATGTTTATTTAGTAATACATATACTGCTGGGGACATTGAAGTGAGGAAATCGTGTGTTAGAGATACGTTGCAGGGGCATCTCATGTAATCTGTGCCCTTTTAATCGTTATTGCACCACGACGACTTGACGTGCTGGCACGTGTGCAGCGGCGTGCATATCTTTGACCGTCCGTACATGGCCAAGTCAAAACCTGGATCGTTAATCCAAGTGTACGAACGTCAGTTGGTACTAGGTAAGTACACAAGTTTATACAACCCTGTATGTATCTACGGTGTATCACATACGATTTACACTATGAATGTGTGTGCATACGTGGCATTTATGTACTATAGAATCATTCTTTAGGTCAAGGATGGTCGACATTTAATCTTGATTTTGATTAATACCAAATATACATTATATAGTTCTTTATATTTTTTACAAAGTAGTTTTATATATATATATATACATGTTTGTTGGTTTAATTATGTATTTAATTTATTAAAACTATTCATAGTTTAATATTTATAATTAAATGTAAAGGGAATATAACATATAGGGGTCTATGAAAATGAAAGAATGGATTGCTTATCAGAAAATTCACTAAAAAGAAAGTTAAGCACTCTTATATATATTTGACGAGTTACATGCTACACATACATATGTGTGTATGGTAATTTACATTATACAATACAAGTTATAGTTTTGATTGAGGTTAAATTTAACAACATTTGAATATTATAAATATTTTATTTGGGTTCTTACGTATTATTTAAGTATATAAATATATATAATTATATCTAGTTCATTTTATGAAATTAATAATAATATTACGAAAGCACGTTATTAATCTTAGAGGCATCAATGTGTTGAAGGTTAGTATTTTAGTATAATAAGTATAGAGTGACAATAACAATAATATTTAAGGAAAATAAACCACACGTATGAGCTACACACACACACATAATAATAATAATAGTATTAATAAAGGGAAATTGTTTAACATGTGACACACAAAAACATTAATATGATAAACTATATATATATATATATATATATATATATATATATTATATATATATATATATATATATATATATATATATATATATATATATATATACTTTCAAACATTATTAAATTTAAGTTCTTATGACATGATTTAATTACATTTATAATGAAAAAAATATGCTATGGGCTAGTGTGTGTGTGTAAGAATTAAGTGCTTAAGGTTAAATTGCATATAACACGTTATTTAAGAAAGCACAAAACACACACGCATGTAACTTTCATGTGTGTGTGTATATATATATATATATATATATATGTATATAAAGGTCGAATAGACTTATATGAATTTATATTATTAGTCCACTAGTTTAGTAATAGTAATTGAGTTTGTTATATAACTTGTTTTAAATTATGTTTTGTTATAATATTTTTTATTTCTATGTTTAAATATACAATTTAAAAAAGGTTTGATATATCAATTTAAATTCATGTGTTATTATTATTGTTGTTCATTTCCTAAAGTCTCCAGGGTCACCAGTCACATAACAAGTTATTAAAATTTAATTAAAGTGAATAATACTACAAAATTATAGTTTTATATTTTAAAAAGACTTACTTTAAAATAAACAGTTTTGATTAAGTTGTATTAACGTATAAAACCAACATGTGCATAAGACCATAACTACATAATTATTAAGATTTAAGTTAAAATAAATAATTATTTAGCAAGTAAATTATTCATTAAATATTCCACCAGTTAAAACCATGCAACACATTCCAAAAGTATAAAAATCACCATTTATATATTATTTTTCTTCTAGTGAGAGTTGTGGAGGTATAGTAAATAATATTATAAACGTACTTAAAGATTAAGTTTTGTAAGCTTTAGTAGTGCTTATTAATGCAATAATAAATTATTTTAAGTGTATACTTTTATAATATATATAATATTATAATATAATAATGTTTATAAAGTTTAAATACTAACTCGGTAATTTTTTATGAATTCTGAAAAATAAAAAGCTTATTTTTTGTGAAACTAATCAAATATATCAAAAAAAAAAAAAAATTTAAATGATAATTGGTATAACATTTATCACAAAATCTTAAAATTCTGAAAACCTTAAGAATTATAAATATTTATCATGTTACGAGCTTTATTTCTCTTTGCGATGCACTTTTGTTGCTTCCTTTTTAGCAGCTTCTTGTACTCCCAAATCACATGTCTACACTCCTTTTGTAAGCATAACATGTCGCAAACCTTGGAGAACATCTCTAACAGACGCTCTCTTTAGATATTTCCATTAAAAGCACATGTCAAGGCCGAAGATTATTTATTTATTTAAAAAGAATAAACAGAAATTTCTAATGGAAAAAAAGGAGAAAAGATATATTAATTATTTGATATATACTATGACTTGGATCACTAATTTAAATTTAAATTTGGACCATTAATCCCTTATCTTAGAATATTCTTAAGGAAATATTTTAATGTTGGCATATATTAACATCAACTTGGTGGTTCATAACAATATCCCCCCTCTTTCACGATGAGTTCCACGAGTTGAACTTAAGTTGATATAGGCTTGTACGAGTATCAAACATAAATACAGCAATGACTTTTTGAGTTACCCATGTTATCTCTAGGCTCCCAAGTGTGGTCACTAGAAAAGTCAATTAACAAGGTAATAAAACTTATCCCAATGAAGCTTGAAGTTCAAACTAGTGTGAACTTTATATTCGAGTTCACCATCGAGCTTAATAGGTGGTGGCAGTGGTACGATATGATTGAGAATGGTATTAGGTGTGTATGGCTCAAGGACGAATAAAAGATATAAATAATCTTCATGATAGGAGGACGAAACGCAACTTTGTTGATTTTATTGATGATTAAAAATGGTTCAAGGCGTTAATAATCAAGCTTTTAACATGGTCGGGTAGTCCTTAAACTACGTCAAACAAATAAGTCAAACCCGATCATTAACTTGGAAAACATGTGCAGTTTGATAATGTCAGTTGGCAGATACCTTGGTGGAGGTGATGAACCAACTCCTTATGAATAGTTTAAAGGTGATTAAAGCGGTCTTCTACTAATGGGTTACTAGAATATAAACATGAGTATGCTACGACCAACGGGGATGTTTACCATGGACTGTAAAGAATGATGACTAACATGTAAAAGCATGTATTGAAATTCTGCAAGGAAAAAGAATTCAACCCAATTGTCATGATAGTAATTACTAAAGCACCGAAGGTATTGTTCCAAGGTTTGAATAGTCCGTTTAAATTGACCATTGGTTTGTGAATGATATCTCAAGGATAATTTGCACTCAATGTTCAAAAACAAAAAACATAACAATAAACTGAAGTCTATGGTTGGTGATAATATCATTTAGCAAACTATGTAGCCAATAAACTAAGCATCAATTTTGTTTTCGCTTCACTTGTGATGGATTTAATACATGGAAAAAAATGAGCCATCTTAAAGAATCACAACCAAACATCAAACCCCTTAAATTAAGGAATGTCAGTGATGAAGTTCATGAAAATTAACTTCCAAGGACTAGTTAGAATCGATAATGTCTAAAACAACCCATATGGATGATGGCAAGGGGTCTTGGATCAATAACAAACATCACAAGTGCATATAAAGTCTACTATATACTTTTGAAGTTGAGGCCACTAATAATTCTAAGTAATCATTGAATGTCTTATGCATGTCCAAAATGTCTAATAACAAGACTATCATAACAATTCTGCAACACTTAAAGATGACATGAGCCATCTAGAACATAAACAAGATTGTTGTAAAGAAGTAGCTTATATTGAAGTTTGAACCGATTGTAGTCACCACGATTATATTGGGATCAAACTCGAGCCTTGATATGAAGCAATATGGTTCAAAACATCTCAAGCAACTGGATTGTTGGTAATATTGCACAAACCATGTCAAAAATGTTAGAATCCGTTGGAGCTCGCAACACCATAATAACCATTAATTTTAGCTGGTTTGATCCCAGAAGAACCTGCCATTGTTGGTTAAATGCCAAGTCATCAAGATGAGGACTCAAGTAAGATTGTCAGGATTGAGCATTTATTTTACTATGTTATAAACTTGGTTAATATGTAATGGCAAAGTTGAACTATGTTAGGAACTAGGCCCAATGAAATTTTCAACAACTTAAAACTATGAGATTCTTATGGTCGTTGGAGACTATTACATGATGTAGAGAACCCTCTAAGAAGTGTCTTCATTCTTCAAACGAATACACAATAGTCAAAAGCTCCTTGTTATGTACCTCATAATTGATCTTTAATGCAAGAAACTTGCATGAGTGAAATGCTACCGGGTGGAGTTGATCATCATCACTGACCTAAGACAAATGCTACTTAATGCAAAGTCCAATGCATTAGCCTTGATGATAAAAGATTTATCAAGATTTGGGTGAGTCAATATCAAAGTGGAGGTAAAAGATTGTTTCAAGGCGTTGAAGACAAATTTTACCTTTGGTGTCCATATGAACGGCTTGTCCTTCTATGTGAGTTTAGTGAGTAGTAACACGATTTTGAAGTAGTCCTTGATGATTTTGTGATAAAAGCTAGCAAAGCCATCTGGAGATGATATATCTTAGGAACTCTATATGGTCTTGTTTAAAACTACACTTTTTGAGCTTGGCATAAAGGCTATGGTCCTATAATTTTGCCATACTTGTCGAACATGCTCCTCATGCTTCTCCAATATCTTGGAATATATGAGAATGTTGTCAAGGTACAATATCATGAACACGTTCAAGAATTCGTGGAAGATGTCGTTGGCTATGTGTTGAAAGACAACCGGTGCATTCAAATGGCATTAATGTACTCAAAATGTTTGTATTGCATGCGAGATGCAGTGTTCCACTCTTCTCCTATGCAAATCTTGACTAAGTTATACGCACCTTGAAGGTCAATTTTAGTGTAGTACTTGGCTCCGACAAGATGCTCTAATAGGTTCGATATTAGTGGTAGAGAATACTGGTTTCATATTGTTACTTTATTGAGTCCACAATAATCCATTATCAAACACAATGAACTATCATTCTTTTTAACAAAGAAGATAAGTGCACCAATTGAAGACTTCAAGAATTTAGTGGAAAGGTTTTCCTCAATATATGCTTATAAAATCTCAAGTTCTGTTGAAGAAAACCTGTAAATTGAGCCCCAAGGAGGTTGAGCACCTTCCATCAAGTTAATGGGATAATCATATAGCCAATGTTTTGAAAGCTTACTGGCCTTGACCGCATGAACTTCAAAGCTGAGTTTAGAGAATTTAAATTTTTTACCTCCTTCGGTAGACTAAAACATCACTTGCACCAGTCAATGGTCTGATTGTGCATCTCAAACCATGATGTACGAAAGATAATTGGATACTTCGGATTGATGATCATGTTGAAGGAAATCCTACAAAAAGTATTTCCCAAGGTCACCTAGATAGGCTCAGACTCCTCAAAAACAACACTTGATGTCACATGCCAAAAATCCACAACAGAGATAGGAATTTGGTATGGAGTTTCTTTAGATAAATAGAGTGTCAACATGCAATGGTATGATTCATGAAACAAGTATTGGCTTCAAAGTCCAACATAGTTAATGCTACAATTTTGTGACCCTTGATTATACAAAGCTCAGCTTGTGTTGTAAATGACTTTCCAACTCGAGATGATAGAATGAAGTCAGTTGTTTATAGGGACTCTTCATACTTGGAATTGTCCAACTAAATGGCTCCTACTTTGGCTGGACATAATAATTTAATTCTTCATTCAACTTATTAAGAACTTCAAAATTGTTGCTTCTACTTAGAGGCTTGGGACACTCAAGGTGAATGTAGTTGATCATGTCATTGATGGGTTGGAGATTTGTTGAGTGAATGTGGTTAATTGTGTGCCTCGGCTTGTTTGGGTAAATGATTATGATATAATCAGGGCCACCACAGTAAAGACACAAATACAACATTGCTTCTGAATTGGGGTTAGGGGACCTCAGTGTTAAGCTTGAGTGACTTCAGACTCCATGGGAATAGGTCCTTGTGTTGGGGCTGGAGCATGTCCATGGTTTCCCATTGGTGCTACCAAGGTGAAGCCATTGCTACTATGTAAGTGTATTCCTTTGAATGAGATTGTTGAAATTGTTTTGAGTAATGTTCAAATAACCGATTATCACACCGTACGACATGATTGATAACCTCGGAAAGACTTACTAGGTCATTATGGAATGTCAAGAGAATGTTCTTGACATTGTTACAAAGCCCTTGGCGGAATTGATTAATTAGAGCTTCTTCATCTCATGGCATGTCACATATCAAAAGGTGGAACTCCAATGTGTATAATAATACTAAACAATTACCCTATTGAAGTTGGTGAAGCTTATTAATTGTGGTGCGAACATTGTTAGTGTCACAAAAATAATGCTTAAACTCCGAAAAGAATAGTTTGAAGTTATTCAATAGTTGTGAATTTTTCTTTTACAAAAGTGCAAACCAAGCTCAAGCTATGTTGGTGAGTAGTAGTCCAACTAGACCTACCTTTGGATGATCATCTACATAACAATTAGGGTTCATCAAAATGATTAGGTAAACCTAATTCATGAATTAATGGAACTATGATCTTATGCTATTGAATCTTTTTGTCTCGTGGTGGTGTAGAGGAACATGAGCTTGAAGGAATAATTGGATTTGTCATGTGAGTTTGGTCACTTGTTGTACCAGCTTTTGACCCTCATGGTTTTGTCATTCCTTAATCCTCACAAGCTTATATTTTTTGCCATCAACTATTAATTTTACTTGTTAGTCGTTGGTTTTCTTATTGTAAACTTTCCAACATGCATGTATAATCTTACTGAGTGATTTCAACCATTATCCTAGCATAACTAAAACGCAACTAGCATAAAGGAATTTTAGTTCAAACTATCAAGGCCAAAGCCTATATCAGAGAACAAACATAATCTTTTAGTGAAAAAGAGAAAAAGAAGATATATTAATAGCTTAGTATTATAAAAAAATTGGTTAATAATTGGTGTTAACTTGGAATACTAAAACCCTAATAATTGGTGTTAACTAAAACCCTAACCCTAGCCTTTGGCATCCTTGAACCATCAATATAGATTTAAATTTGGATCTCTAATTCTAAATCTGAATTTCAATCTAAACCTCTAGTTTGGAATTTGAATTTGAACCATTAGTTTTTTATCTTAAAATATTTTTAAAAGAATATTTTAATGTTTGCATATACTAACATTAACTTAATATATTCTAGCGGTTCATGATAACACTCTCAACAAAAATTAGACTTTTTATAGTCCCAATTAATAATAATTAAATAATTTAATTAGTATTTATTAATAACTATATAATATTTAATCTAAAAATATTTTTAAAATATTTTATGCTTAAAGAAAGAACCAAAAAATTAATTTTTAAGAATCCCTTTAATTCTAAAGAATATAGAGTAACTACATTTTTTTTTATTACTTTAAATTTAAAAATACATGCATTGTCTTGCAATGTTGTTGATTATGACATTTTTAACACTTCTGGGCATTTACCCATATTGAATAGATTTACGTGTATGATGCATGCCAACTTTTTTCAACTAAAAAATTATGTTTTGTCTAGGCATTCATTGTATCTTTGACTCTCCTCTTCGTGTTACCTTCTTTGTGGTTGGAACCATGAAATCTTTACCTCATTATTTTTTGTGATGACTTTAGGTACATCAATAACTTGACCCATCCAAATAGCTTGGTTGTATGACTTGTCTAGAATAATGATAATGATCATTCATTAGCTTTTAAAGATCTTTGTAACAATCAAAGCATGGTTTAAGCTTATGGTTTTTTCGTTTAACGAAGTGTGGGGTTTGCACTTCCACATCACTACTGTTCTACATCATCCACACTCCATGACATGGTTTTCAATATCTTTGTGTCACATTGTTTTAGGTTAAAAAGGGTGTTATATTTTTGTGTGTATAATAGTAGGCCCTTCTAACTTCCAAACAATTCTAACGTCCAAACAAATCTCTCAATGGTCAACATGTGCTTATATAAGTAACCAATTACATTATTAGGATGCTTTATTGTTATAAGTAATTGTTTTTATCTTGCTTTTCTAACTCAACACGAGCAAAATTGTAAATCATTGGGTTTGTTATCTTGAGTGAAGTATATGCAACTTCAAGTGATGAAAAAACATTTGGGAAGAGCAAGTGAGGTGGATTTTCCTTGTAAAATTTTATGCAAATCTTTTTAACAGAGGCAAATGTCTAAGTAACTTAATAGCACATCTATTTTATTGATTTCTTTGTATGGGTTGAATGTGACATGGTGTATAGCCATTATAATCTGGTTAAGCATTGTCTTTTGAAGAATATTATTAATCAACAAAATCTAAAGATTATCAATAAGCATTTTGTAAATGCCTAACCTTTGAACCATGTACTCTTCCATTTTGAAGAAGATTGGTTTGTCCTCAGTGTTTTTAAAAAAAGAGTTAAAAGTGATTTGCAAATGCATCTTTACAACATTGTTGATTCCATATGAATTACCTTGTACATCGCTGCATTGTAAACATAAAGCTTATGAATGAGCACTTATATGTTGTGGCACATTGTGCATGACTAAATACCCACAATTGCATTCATCTCTTTAAGCTCGTTAAAAAGTATTGTCAAGCCAAGGCACAAGACAATATCTTCACAGAGGCTATCACCACGAGGTACTAAGATTTCTTGTTTAATCTCTCTATGTCTTTCTTCAAGTTTTATTGCTGGAAAAGCTGCTGTTAAAATAAAAAAAAGACAAGGTGGCGATGAGTGACTTGCGACAAGGAAGTTTCTGGCAAGTTTGGTGATATATACATTATACTTGGAAGATTGTTAGAAACAAATGTAAATTCCCTTGGTCTAATAGCAATCATCTCATCATTGCTTGTCTCTAGAACTTCCATTCCTAAGCATTGAGCTTGCACACTCTCAACAATATCCTCCTTATCTCCATGCTCTATTGTGTTTGTCGGTATGACCTCCTCAATGCCAATTTTCATACTTAATTAAACCCCATGCATGGACTCCTCTTCTTCCTACACAAGTGAAGTTTAGGGACACTAGTCAAGTACATTTATTGCTTCTTGTATTCTAACCATCATTTGTTTTGGCATTATCATCATTAAAGGTTTGATTTGGAAAGGCTCATTCAAAATCACCATTAAATCGTTGTTGCACTCTTGAACATTAAGTTATTTTTCTTCTTAGAGTTTTGGATCTCAAGGAAATTGGTATTGCCTCACTTGTGTAAAAATAATCAATGAAGAAAAAACCAATCAAGTGCATTTACTACTACTTGTATTATACTATTATTAAAGATTTAATTTGAAGAGGTTTTTCACTTTCATCATTCATAACCTCATTGAAAATCACTACTAAATCATTGTTACATTCTCAAACATTAACTTGTTCTTGTTCTTTTCTTTGAAGTTCTTGGATCTTAAGAAAATTATTATTTTCCATGGAAGAGTTAAAACACAATAAATTCCAAATGACAATATGCATTTCCATCTTCTTTTTTTTATTATCTGGCCTAAGAAATTAAGGTTTAGAAACTACATCTTTTGATGAGAGGATAAATCCCATGGAGCAAACCACTCATTGGAACCCACTATAGTTATCTCTATTGAGACAATGTCTTTAATGTTGAAGTCATGCATGAACTTGGTTGTTATGACATGTGGCATAATAAATTTTTGCTATATCCTTCTCTTGTCTTATGATGTTGAGAAAAATCCTCACTCTCCATTGTTATGTTGTCTTTACAAAATTATTGTGAGCTATCATTAAAATTATCAAGGCAATATATTGTTTACTTTGATAAAATGTGTGACTCATGTTTAAACTAAAGGTTGCATTAATCCTTGAATTTTTATTTTTTTTATACAAATAATACACAGTAAAACTTGCCTTATGTTATACTCATTTACAACTATGTTTGACTACCTTTTAATTATCTTCCACTTTGTACCTTTAGAGTAGCTCGAAGGCAGTCTTCATCGCTTGGGAAATTGTTTGTTAGCATTCTTCTCTTCAAAAGACGATGTTGATCCAAGTTTTATTTATCATCATTCTCTAAAAGATACCTCCTCTTTCCCTTTGGTTGGTGTTGCAAAAGACACTTAATGCTCAGCTGAGTGAAAGCAGACGCCTTGCCACTCATCTAAAAGGCTAAAGTTTTCTTGTGCATTTTTAATAATGAAGTGAACAACCATATTGAAACTTTTGGGATCTATGTCATTCATGTTATATCTAGTCATGTAGTGTTTATTTTGCTTGGCAAAGTTGATTGCAAAGTTATCAATTATATTAGCAAACAACAAAAAGTAAATCCCTTTAGCGTACGTGCTCTTACAATCGAGCATGTCAATTAGATCTTAGAGCCCTTTCTTCATGGATGGGCTACCCAGTACGCCAAATCCATCATAAACTACTAGAATGTCTTCATGCAAGCAACTACAACACCCTAGGTTGTATCTGACTCTAATTATAGTATCCTATAGAAATTGTCATGCACGGTGGCATCAACCAGTATCACCTTCAACTCAATCCTCTGCTGCTCAAGGATTGGAGGAGATAACGCTTATGTTCTTCTTTTTTGATACTTGCATGCAAGAGATACTGGGCCAGATCTCTCCTCAAGTCTAACCATTATTTGAGCATATTATTGTTGGTCACCTTTAAATAATCCTTGGCCTCCTCATTGGACTCAATGTCTATCTAAGTTTATGCAATGTATTTTTAACTACTCTTTGAAGTGCGAATGTGCTCAGGTTGATTTGTAGTTAGTTGTTGAGCACAAGATTTGCTACCACTCGCATCTCCTCCACTATTATTTTGTTGAGAGGCTTCAACCATGTGAGTTTGAAATTAGTGTCAACATCCTTCTAATGTAAGACAGCCTTTGGCTTCACTAACTTTGTTGGTTTCTTTGAAGAGGATTGCTTCTTGACATGCACATGCTTCTTCTTCATCCCCTTGAGTGTTTCGTTCGTGAATGCCCTCATGCTAGTCACCTACTTATTGAGCAGCTTGTCTTTGGGGTAGGAAATGAACATTATTAAGAAGAATGTCTAACTTCCACTCACCTCAAAAAAATTCAAAGCTGCAATCTCTTCAACTTTTTGAAAGTGGAAGAATAAGCATGCAAATTTGTTGGTTTGATAAATACTACCCAGAAAGTGGGCGGGATAAATCCTGCCTAGGAGATGGGCAAGCTGCCTAGGAAGTGGGCAAGATAATCTTGCTGGAAAACATTCTTATCCAATATGGCATGCTATATTTATCCCCTGTTGTGACTTTGAGTGCTCTCCCAAGGTTTTGCCATATTTGTCATGTGTGTTGGAACTTCTTTTATATCTTATTGTTGTATTCGTTAGTGTCAGCAACATCCCACTTCGCATATAGTTTATAGTACACTTGGACAATAAGACCCAACTTTGCCAAGAATGGGACTCATTTTCTCAATTTATCACAGAGCCGCACCGAAAGTTTGTTGGGCATGTCACCTTTCATGTGTGCATCCAATAAACGTTGGGCTGATATTATCTTATGTTGGCCATTGATGATGTAGTACAGTGTTGACTTGCTCTTTTGGTACTTCTTGAATTCATGAGTCTCATTCCCAAAGTAAGTTTTAACCTAACCATCCACCTACCCCTAAACCTTAACCCAAGGGATTTAGGGCATGGGGTTGGGGCAACCCTAAGGGTGTTTTTAATTATATTCGACATGTCAAACTCACCAATTGAGATGTCAAAAATGAGGGGAGAGTTTTCTAAATAGAGGTGCTAGCTTTGCCTAGAGTTTCTTGAAAATACATAATAACACATGGCTGTACCATCACTAGATACTCAAGTGCACTAAGCAAGCTTATTTCCTTAACACCTAGGGGTTATCAACATAGTTCAATAAGTAATAATAGTCAACATCCAAAGTAAAGAATAATATAATAAAAACTATGATAACTTTGGTAGGATAAATCATGTTGTGGGTCTCAAAAATAACCTAGCATTGGGCAGGATAAATCCCACCCAAGGATGGAGATGACAAAATGGCCTTTGAAGGTAAATCCCACCTAAGGCTGGAAATGGTAAGATGGTTTTTGCAAGATAAATCTTATTGTGGGTCCCATAAGTAACCCATTGTTGAGTGGGATAAATCCCACCCAAGGATGGAGATGGCAAGCCTTTGTGAGATAAATCTTGCCCAAGGTTATATTTATCCTGTCAAAGCCATCTTGTCATTTCAATCCTTGGGTGCAATTTATCCTGACGAAGCCATTTTACCATCTCCCATCCAAAGTTAAAGATGGTAAGATGGCTTCAGCAAGATTAATCCCGCCCAAGGATGGAAATGGCAAGGTGGCTTCGGTAGGATAAATCCTACCCAAAGTTAAAGATGGCAAGATGGCTTTAGCAAGATTAATCCCTCTTAAGGATGGAGATGGCAAGATGGCTTCGACATGATAAATCCTAGATCTTTAGATGGACAATCCTTGCATGAGCATAGAAGGATAAGAAGGAAAAGATGCAGGTTTGGGCATGATAAATCCTGCCAGTTTCTAAGGAGGGCAAGAAAGCATTGGCAAGATAAATCTCATTGATGCCAAGAAAAATCTTGCCAATGTTGAGAAAGACACAAATGGTTTAGTGAGATAAGTCTGTGCTTAGAAGGGCTCGCAAATTTTGATGGGATAAATTCCATCAAATCTCATGGACTAATGTAGGCATCAACGGGATAAATCCCGCCTTGCAAAGGAGAACATGAATGGTTTGACAAGGTTCCCATTGCAGAGTTATCAATTGGATTAAAGTTGTTGGGGTGATGGGTTCATAATACAGGTACTTTACCATATATCATGGAGGTTTTTATAGAGTCAATCTAGGGTTGACATCTAGCAAGCCGCCTTCATGGCACCAGGTAAAAACTCTAACACCTTGGAAAGGGGAATACACACGAACTTAGAGATTAACATCATCCTGATTGATTGAGCTCCTTCTCTATTAAGAATAAAACATAATGGATACACACCCACACACACATGCACACATATATATACTTATATGTTAAAGGGAATCAATAGTTGATAATGTAAATAATGGAGTGCATCTAGTAGAATAAGGATGTATTTGCTTGGATATTTAAAGGGTTACCTTTGCAGTTATTCAAAGCTCGTCACAAAGCTTAGTTAAGAATAGAGGTATATAATGAACCTAACTATTCAAAATAAATAATGAGACTGACAAGTAGCTATTGATTGACTTTGTGTATTTGATTTACAAATTGAAATGGTTATGACTTATCATTATTGTTCTAAAAAGAATAGACGCTTGAGGATTTGTGTAAATTATAAAAAGTTGAATGCAATCATAAAAAGAACTTTTTTTTTATTCCATTTTAATTTCATTCATGAAAGCAATAAAGTTAGTAACAGGTCGTGAGATGTACTCATTTAAGAATGAGTTTAGTAAGTACAATTAGGTGACAATTACACATGAGAATTAAACAAAGATGATATTCATCACAAAATGCCATTTGAGTTGTGCAATTCAACTATTACATTCTAGAGGTTGGTACAATATATGTCTCAAACAATTTTACGGATTTCAATTGAACATTTTTTAATGACTTCTCAGCATATAAGAAGAATTAATAATTTTGATTTAAACCATTAAATAAATTATGGTGGTGTAGATCAACAAATTTCATGGTGGTTTTTAATGATTTTAAATTATATATAATATATAAATTTATTAAAAATTAGGGTTTATTATTCAAAAATAGTAAAAAATCATAGTTAAAACCAAAATTATTAATCCTTATAAATATAACAATGTACATGATCATGTTTGACATTATAGTTAATGTTTAAATGTTATAAGGAATTTAATACGCTATTGAATTTTACATGAGATGACAATATGGAGGTTGTTAAGGCATATTGTCTTTAAGGAAGAGATCATGAGATGAAGGTTGTTAAGGCATATTGTCTTTAAGGAAGATATTATAGTGGATCAAAGTGATGTCAATCAAGACAATTGTAAAAATGCTAATTCTTTAAAACTTGACTAAGTTATGGACGTTTCTCTATAAGGCAAGGTTTTATTAGAAGTTCATTTGATAGTATGCACATAAGGCACAACCATTAACAAAGCTACTTGCAAAGGACATACTATATAAGATGGAAGCCCACGAAAGAGCGTATGAGGAGATTAAATGAAACATGGTGGAAGCTCTCATTCAAATTGGGATAGAGAGTTTTAATTATAACCAGACAACTGAGTAAAATGTATGACAAAATGGACATGTTGAGGCCCATTACTAATGAAGCTATTTAATGACCCCCATGGAAAGAACTTACTTTCAATAAAGAGTGCTAACGGTAACAAAGTTTTAGTACTACCTACTAGAGAACCACAACAAAGTTTTAGTACTACCTACTAGAGAACCACTTTGTTCTGGTGGTGGATCCATGCCCTACTCTATTTGGCTAACAAGCCATAGCTCATTGGGAGACCAACAAAATGGTAGTATGTTATAACTTGTAGTTCATGTGCTATCAATTCACTTCAGAGTTCTTCATCAGCACATCCCAAAACCAAAGTGTCCCATCTAGTCTCTAACCTGGTATTTCATAAATCTAATATTACATGTTCATGATCGGGCCGTGTGTATGACCCAGACCATACACCTTGTTGAAATCCTTTGGCACTTTTAGGTGAGTATTAATCTATATGGTGTTAAAATACGTCGTGCGTGCGTGCGTGCGTGCGTGCGTGTGAATACTTATCTACCGCAAACTTGCACTCTGGACATACATGTATCTGTGTCCGTGTGCCTAGAATCTTATAATGGTACATAAGTATTAAGTACGTATATCGGTCCATACACACTATATATATATGCAGATAAATGGACACACACCCGCAGTTATTTTGGACGCAAATAATAATTAATCTTATTTCATATTGTATAAACAGTGACTTTGACACGTGTATAAAAGAATCTTTATCCTCATCTTATATTTTAACACGTGTATAAATCTAATAAGATTCACTTTAAATAAATAAAGATAAAAATTCCAATGGTTCAGATTATACGCCGTGTTGTACATCAAAATGAGATTAGTTCATATTCAATGCACGTAATAGCACCGTCGATTTATAAAAGTTCAATGGTGAGGATTAAACCGTATACGACACGTAATGCTGATGCAGTACTTTTGTTTTTATAGTCCACTAAGTACACATACGGAATTCCATATTGCACGGACATGTACATGTAGACGTGGGGTATGTAAATGTCTGACAACTGCACACGTACTATATACATACATAGAAAACTAAAAACAACATTATGAACATACATATGTATACGTACCATATCATTAATAGACAAACGCAATCACTAATCATGTACACATGTAACCTTTTAAATTAAACTGATTATACAATATATATTTCTTAATATATAAGGTTTAGACATTATTGGAAACATTGGTTGACATTAACATCAAAAGACTATTGGTTACATAATTTATTGACTATTTACTACGTGACAAATGAAGTGTTCTAACACGTAATTGGGCATTGACATACTTGACTATAAATCACGACTTAGTGTAATATATGATATTATATATCTTTGACTGAATACACTCAAATATATAATTTTTTATTTCATATAATACATTTTACGGTTTAATATGATTAATTATGATTATTTATAATTAATTATGAATTATTTATAATTAATTTTTCATCTCACCATTTATTATTTAATTTAATCATTCATCTTGACTAATATTTTATTTTGTTCAGAAGACCATATCAATAGACAAATAACTAATTTCTCAGCG